>JAOTOL010000282.1:0-26126 GCA_034440575.1 Imbricaverruca yamaguchii | reverse complement strand
AGCAACAGGAAATAGTCGGGAAAGGGCAGCTGGGCTGGGAAAAAGAAGAGATTCCCATTTTGAATTTGACGAGGGGAATCGCTGAGGCGGACATTTGGGGAGCGAACAGAAGTAGCCGCCTAATCGTTAGTGAGTGGGTAGGGTCGACACGGAGGAAACCTGTCTTTTCCGAGCTTTGATGATTTCATCTATACAGATAGGTACCTGAAGGTGAGAAAATGCCTGTGCCAGTACTCAAATTGAAAGGGTTTTGATGCGTCCGTTCAACTCGGAACGCACTGTAGACAACTGAAGGCGATATGTATGTTGATTTTGGTGATTTTCAAGATCCTCAAAACTGTTAAACTCAATTTTTTACCTATTCAATATTAATTAAGATCACCTCTGGTAAGAGGAATGATCCAAGAAAGAGGCATTACCTGTTGTCTGTTCCCTCCAGGCATTACATAAAATTTGCGGATTGGGGTGGGGGGAGCCAGAAATAACCATCCACCCCAATTGATAGGCCTTATTAAAAAATAAACCATCTATGTTTGACATGATATGAATGTTGAAAGTGATTCGCTACCAATATTAGATCTTAGATTGGTTAAAAAAGAGATCTTAGTGGACTGGTTTCTATTATAACAATTGTCAAGCACTTGAGTGCTGATGCGGAGTGCTGATAATGATTTATGATAGAAACTGATCAAACTAAGTTTTCTCTTTTAACCAATCTAAAGAAATAATATTGCCAGTGAATCTCTTCTAACATCTTCGTATCATGTCGAACATCCTGCCCACCATTCTCCACCTACTTTTTCCCACCTATGTTTCTGGAACCTTTGCCAGTCTTGCCCCCTCCATATCAAACCAGGTAAAATTTGCCACTGAGCCTACCTGTCTCTGGTGCTGACAACAATGTCTGGTGCATTCATGCACTATCTCCCTACCATGTTAGTAAATGGGAAAAGCTGTCCATGCAGCATAAACTTCAATGTCGATTTGATGTAGCTGAAAGTTGTTTAAGTGAAAACATATTTGTGATAAGCAGTGGTGGATCTATATTAGGGCGAAATGGGCAATTGCCCCCTTCCCCCCACTAACCAATTGGCTTAAGAAAACCATAGGGAAGTGATAAACATTTGTTTGTGCAATTACACCAGCATATTTCAGTCATCATTAATAGCTTGTACAACAATCGTTACAGTGAGGTAGGTATTCCTGAACAGCAACATTTTCTTGTTCAGAATACAGCATATCACTACAAATAAGTATCTATTTTAAGGTTTCTCTTTACAAGTGGTTAGAGGATTTCAACTGAAATGAATTGTTTGAATATGGATAGCTTATTCATTTTTGTGTCCAGTAAACACAGTAGAATTGCTGGTTCAGCCATACAGAAGCAGCAGAGCCTATTTGTTGCGTGGTGCCTAAGTGTTCAGAAACCCCCTTCTTCCTGTACACTAATTTGATTAATTTTTAACCAGCTCCCCCCATGTTATGCTTATTTCCCCATGTAAATGCATGAGCTATGCTCCACCTAGTGATTCCCCCAGATGAAAGTTTCTGGACAGGTTTGTGAATGATCAGGGAAGAGTAGGCCAAATTAATGGTGACATTCAACATAGGGACGGAAAAAAAGTTGGCTTAAATTGAATTTATGCCAGTCTAAGTCTAAGTCTAAGATGAGATGTCATATGGAGGTATGACCAACTCTTTGATGGAACCCAATGCCTTGTTATCCTTTCTTTAAGGGGGAAATTTTTTTAATATATTTTATATAACAAAACTGAAATCCTTGCTCAATGAGGGCACCTCAATTTTTTATATTTTCAAAATTGTGGGGCAAAGTGGACCATTTCAATTGCAAGCCATTTGTGTTAAATGTAAATGTCAAGGAACATATTTTTTTACTTGTGCATGGTAGCTTGTCTTAGAAATGGGATTCGTGGGTTGCAATGACCACCTATTGCATCCACAAAATAGAACTGGATCTGCCACTGCAAACAATGGGTTGCTTTCTAAGGGCAGTCCACTTTGCCCGAAAGTGAAGCTTGGGATCTGGGATTTGTCTTGGGGTTAATTTTTGTAAAGTACAACTCCTAGCTACTGCAAGCTTGTTTAGCACTCAAATGTTGATTTTAGGGAACACACTGTGGATTGCTCTAAAAATAATTCAAATTTGCTTTAAGCTTTGCCCATTGGGGCTTGTTCCAGATATCCACCATTGACAGCTCAAGAATGCTGTAGATCATTTGTGGATCATACAATTTATGGGCACTGGGATGGGAGTCAGCATGTGATGCTTCACTATACACAGACTCCCATATAAATTGTACCAGTCCAGGATGGGGGTCAAAATGTTTGATAAATGTGACAAAATACAAAGGAAACCAATTTATGCATCACAGTGTGGTGTTTTAAAATGTTGTATCCAAAGCTAAACCAAAATTTTAAAATTTGTCTCATATGTAATCATAAGAGGTCAAATGAGTTGCCCTTGGAGGTTAGAATGCCAATGGTTACCATTTGTTTCCCACCCAAAAAAGTCATGCATTTATTGACATTGTCCTGCCCTCCCACTGCCTCTCCTGGAAGGTGTGGGCTCCAGTTTTCATTATTTGCTCCATCTTACATCTTGCATGAGTTTATTCACATTGTGCCCTAATTGTTGCAGAATGAAGCAAGCAAAGTTGGGATTTGGAATTGCAGAAGAGGAGCAGAGGGTTGATGATGGTGATGGTGAGAAGCCAGCAAAAAAGAGGACAAGAAAGGTGTGCAAGTGTGGGTATGATGGGTGCACATGGGCAGGATCTGAACAAAGTATTTATCGGCACACCAAAAAGCAGCATGGTGATTGTGGGCCCAAGAAGATATATGCATCAGAAAGCCAGCTGGGGACAAGTGGCCAGTTGTCTAGCTGGATGAGGGGCTAAGGTATGTACCACTAATGAGCCAGAAATGAAAGTAATGGCACTATATATGAAATAGGGGGAAAAGTGGCAAAATACAAAGGTTGCTTATTCCCCGATCTAAATAGGCTATGCTTCTGTCCATATATAAATGAACGACTCCTAGTATTGATAGGGTTTGGATATATGTGGCACTGTTAGTCTTTTATGTTGGGGATGGCGTCTTGGGGTTGGGTTTGGGGAACATCTTGTGGAAATGTTTGAATTGAACAGAAATGATGCAATTAGAGGTCATAAATTCAAAATTAAAGTTAACCACAACAGAACAAGGTTAAGGCAGACTTTCTTCACCAACACGGTAGTAGAACACTGTAACCAGCTGCCAGAAAACATTGCCAGTAGCAGCACAATGAACATCTTTAAACATAACATAGACAATCATTATAAGAATAGAGGGCTTGCTTTTCAGTATTACAGGGAGGGCTGATTGACAGATTTGGTGGGCAATTGGTTCAGTGTACAGAGTGCAACCAAGAAGGGCCCTTGTGGCTCATAGTTGCACTAATCTTTGATGTCTTTATGTCTTTATGTCTTTACAACCTAGCTACCAAGTTAAACTAGGCATAATGATTTTGGGATGGCTGTTCACAGAGTTGGATCCAGAGAGCCACCCAAGGGGACCCAGTTTGGGTTAGGTGGGCCCATGCTGTGCTGGGGCCCCAGCTGATGTCATTCTAGGGGGAGTGATGTCTGATAGGACCCTGCTGGTATTCAGTGTTCCAATCATGATCCCCAAACACAAAAGAGGGACCCCCCATGCCTTCCCCCCCCCCAAAGGACATCAGTACTTACATCTCCAGACAACATGTACCACACTGCTCCCTCCCCCCCATCCCAGGATCAAAACATGAAATACATGTGGCCTAACTAGACATCACATTCCCCCATGATCATAAAGTCTTTATGACTGTATGATCATGGGGGAATGTGATTAGTCTAGGCACATGTATTTCATGTTTTGATTCTTGGATGGGGGAGGGAGCAGTGTGGTACGTTTGTCTGGAGATGTAAGTACTGATGTCCTTTGGGGTGGGGCAAATGAGGGGCTGGGTCCCTCTTTTGTGTTTGGGGATCACAGTGTAAAATAATTATCTATATTACCTGTAAATGCACAGTTAATGGAACTATAATATTCAATCCTTGTCTTAAATTTGCATGATGTTCCTGCATAGCAAGTATGATCATAGTCATGATGTACCTTCCTGAAGTGTGAAATGCAGGTGACTGAAGTAAATGGTGCATCCTGATTTTTTCATCCTCGGGAGACTATCCCTTGTTTTATTCCCATGTTTCAGTATTCCAAAGCAACTTCGTTTTTCATCCTCACAGTTAATAGAAATGTAATGTTAGGACCCTGGGGGATCATGACCCAATTTGCCCTCCTGGATCCATCCTTGGCTGATCACATAACTCCAAATTGCACAATGTTATTCTTACTGTTCCTGGTTGCAATAATCTGTGCTTCAAGCAAGCCCATCTGGTGACACTGCTCACTGTGTAAGGGAGGTGGCTCCTCTGCCCATACCCTCATCAATGTTCAGTGATGGTGAGCAGACAGACCAGACAACCACAATTTCAGTGGATCCATCCAGTGCTGAATGCACATCTGCAGCAGTGCACAGATCTTGAGATATTTATCGATTGTCCAGATGTTTTTCAGTGTCTATTCACTCATCTGTTCTCTGCAAATTTTGTGGAACTCAATGCTGCTGAATATTGCAATAATGGCAGTTCTCCAGGAATTAGTTTCACCTATTTCTGATGTTTCAAGATGATGGAGACATGCGTATTACAAAACAAACTTTTTACCTTAAATTTACCCTTTATTACCCACAGTAAACAGGACACTTCGTTGCTGGAAAGTTTGTAGTGTTGTGTTTGTGATATTTTTTGTTTAACTTTTATTTGTGATGTCCCTGTTGCCATGCAATATAGCCCTCATAATGTGATGGCTAAATAACCAATTGCTGTAAATTAGGGAAGTTTGTAACATATGTGGCACCACATGCTTTTCATCTGCAATAGTCAGCTAATCGTGCTCTGTCCCTTTGGTGTGCATTTTACCCTGTGGCCCAAAGGTTGGGTTAGGTTATGTAACCCAAATTGACAAAAAAAGTGTGACCCAACTTGGTGTATAAGGTGCTGATCAATTTCAGTGCAACTTATTTTGTTATGGTTCCATGGTTGAATACTGCTGCACAATTTGTGGGTCCCAGGCTTTTTGTTTAACGTTGATATGGCCTACAACACATACCTTAGTACAACCCATAACACCGTGAAAAAGGTGCATTTCCACCACTATTGATTGCCGATTGTGTTTGACTTCACCATAATACTTTGTGATGGAATTTTCGACACAGTAATTCACATGGTATAAAGCTAAATTCTTACCCCTTGACCTCTTTCTTATTGTGGAGGCGTGCAGCACTCAGGAGGTCTTTCTTCACCTGGGGGAATATGGTGCACTGCCCAGTTGAATGGCAACATGCACCAATGGCAATGTTCTATGGATATATATATCCATGCATGTTATTATTAGCTATTCAGATTGAAAATGTGTTCATCAGGTCCATGCCACCAGCAGTCTGGTGTCAGTGTCATGGGGTGCTCCAGTGCATCTGGTGACACTGCTCACTGTCTGGAAGAGGAGGCTGCTCTCCCCGGACCTTCATTGACTCCCACTGCTGCGTGCAGTGACAGCAGTCAGCCAACCACCGCCTCAGCACGTCCATCCAGTGCTGATCACACATCTGCAGCAGTGCACATATCCACAGGTATTTATAGATTGTCCAGATGTTTTCCAGCGCCTGTGCATTCATCTGTTCTTTGCAAAATTTGTGTAATGCAGTGTTGCTGAATATCGCAACAATGGGAGTTATCCAGTATTAGGTTCACCTGTTTGAAGGTTTCAAAGGTTTGAAGGTTTCTAAGGTTTGAAGACGCACATTCGTCATCTAGTCATCGAGCCCCTCCATCGCCATCACAGTCGCCATTCATTTACCAACAATTTACACACAACCCCGCCCGGCATCCCCCACACGAGCGCCCCCCATGCACCAACGGCTCCTGATAACATTGCGGCACCATTTAGCGCATGGTAAGCTTCATACTTGGTCTGTGAATGCATTTTTATTTTTGCAAAACCATCTACTTTTGGTAGTTTCCCCCACTAGGGCATACAGCTTGCACCAACATACAAGAAAAGGGCAGAGTGTACCAACATGGGAGAAAAGGGCAGAGTTAGAGGGCATGGTATTTATTAGTGCCAGACAGAACGAGACCCGTACTATGGATTGAAGAATGGTAGAGCACTTGTGAAAACCTATCTCTCGTCTGAACAAAGACGGTGAAGGGAGCGGTCGCCCTCACTACTTGTCAATACGAACAGCTTCCTCTGGTCATTAGCAACACGCTGGTTTTGTTTCGAAGCTCTAGCTCACTTAGAGGCCAAGTAACAGTAGAAGGCGTCGGGCCGGTGCCCCGCGACGGAACGGCTGTGACGTCATCACGCAGCGAGAACCTGACACATCTAAACATTATTTTTTCGCCCTTTTCGGTGATATCTGGCCTAGACACGAACCAGACCAGGTCGTACGACCCTGACCGATTAAGAATTTTGAAATCGGGTCTGAACGATCCAGAATAGTGTCCATTGTCTCTTGGGTAACGATGGGCGAAGTTCCAGCCGGTGTTTTTGCCCTGGTGCCTTGTGTGAGATAGGAAGGCTATATACAGTGGTGTCGATTTATACAACTGCTGTTGTGGGAAACAAACCCATTTCACTAATTTCAAGCTCAATCCCCCTCGCCGAATAATGTGAGATTAAGTCCAATATGAATAGAGATTCACAAAACAGCTAACCATTTTAACCTGTTGTGGCAGTGCAGCCTAACCTGCTCTACCTTGTCCAATCACCCATGGACCCCACTAATGATGTTGATCTTGTGTCCTCCAACCAGCAAAGTAAGGGCCTACCCCACCCCCTAATCATCAGCTTGTGCCCCCTTGCAATTTTCTCACTCTCCCTAATGATTTCCACAAATCAACACTACTGGCTAGGAGGGACTAAAATGCAGCACATGCTTGGAGAATGAGTTCTTCAACTGCAAGGGTGTTTGCATCCACCAATATGTGCCTGTGGTAGAAGTACAGTAATTTTGCTCAGCATTGCTGGCATCATTATTTTCAAAATATTTGGTTTATTTAAGTGGTTTTTGTTTCAGGGGAAAGGTCGGCAGAGGAAGCCCAGCTTTCTGCTACACTTTCGTCCATCGCTGGAAGCCTTGCTCGTCTGGAGGGTGCCGTGAAAGAAATCAGACAGCAGAAGCGGCAACTCCCAGAGATCAATGATACCCAGAATAGGAAGATGCTAGCCCTTGCGATAACATCAGCGAGAGATCTGGATACTATGCTGGAGGCATCATGTCATGTGATGGTCTCTGCTCCAGACCAGGGAGCTGTTTATTGCAACGTGTGTCTCCCTGTTATTGATGAGGAAGGCTTGGCGCAACTCGCATCCTCCAAGGCCACCGTTGGAGGTTTTTTTTCGCTTCGAGTTCTGGCGCGGAACAGCATTTCCGAAACCTAGGAACATACTGCGCGAGTTCACAGCACTGAAAGACTCCATCAAGGCGCACCTAACACGACAAAACAGGCATCAACAGAGAGTGCAAACGCAAGAAAGAGAGAGAGAGCATGCAGCTAAGAGAGCTAAGTCAGTCTCGTATGTGGCGACGAATGTCCCGCGCGCCGCCTACCACGTCCTCAAACATTCACTGCCCCACATCATGTTTGAGAAGGAGATAGTGCTAACGCACATGGCTGGGGATAATGTGGGGGATATCGGCCATTCAGCCACCCAGATGCAGACATTTCGGAGTAGTTTCTATGCCGAGGTCTTGGCCACAGTTGCTAGCCATATCGCAGAAGCTCCGTGCGTTGCCCTGGTTGCTGATAAAGTCACCACCAGTCACCGGACGATTGATATAATGGGCATAATCACAATCGTGCCCAACGCCCCAGCGAAGCAGCTATTTACAAGCTTCATACTGGCGGCCCCAGTTGTGAAGGACCACACCGGATCTGCTATGGCAAAGCAGTGGCTTCAGGTGACTGGGTCCGTGGGCATAAGTGAGCCGAACAAACTTTCGGCGATATCCACTGATGGACAGTACCACCATAATGGTGTACCAACGCGGTACCTGGCACTGCTGACAGCATCGCAGAAAGACTATGCAGCACGCTCCGTGGCAGTATGCGTTCCCTGCATTTGGGATGGTGCCCATCTCCTGAATCTGGCTGACACCAGTGCTCGCATGGAGGACAGATGTGTGTGGGTGAATGAAACTGTGGAGCAGATAACCCGCATCGCCAAGCGCTTCACCACAGGCAAGGCATACGAGGTCTTTATCCAGGCGGAAGAAGACCTTGGCCTGGCGCATCGCGCCCTGCCTCTATGGTCTGCTACCAGATTCGCACCCCACGCTGCGAAGGTGCTGAAATCCTTCACTCAGAACGTCCCTGCCACAACTGCTGCAATGGAAGAGCGAGTAGAGGAGCTGAGGGAGTCAGCCAAGAAGGAGGATCGCCTGACTGCCAGAGAATTAGAAACAGACCTTAGCATCATGCAGGGTGAGCATGTCAGGTGCCTTCCCCATGAGTTTATCGTCACGCGCATTTTCGGTTACGACTTAGACTCAAATGTAGTCACCGCGGATTTGACCTTTTATACCATGTCATGCTTTCCACATTGCTTGTATTCCATACGATGCATACCCTGAATTGTATGGCATTATTTATGCGTTCAGAGAGATAAAAGCATAGGAAGAACATATTGCACTAAAGAAGAGTCCAAAGCTTCGTGGGTGTGCAGTGCATATCAAAAGTATTTTTATTTTGGGAAGGTGAACTCTTGAGCTCTGGGTGCTCTTGAAGGTGCATTGATTAAAAGGAGTGAACTGAGATACATAAAGTTATGCCCTTCGATTTAGAGCATTAATTTTGTTGTCAAGCTGTTTGCATGGATTATATGCTATTTGACCTAAATGACGTGGGACATGGTAGTAGAAAATAACACTTTCTGTAAACAGTAATATCCATCGCTGTGACAGGTACACGATTCCGGGTGCGCGTGGCGGCCATGCTGGATGTGTACACGGCGCTGGCGGCAACAAGCGCGGCACTTCAGGACCTCCAGCAGCTTCCTTGGGAGAGACAAGAGAAGCATGCGGCGTTGTTGGAAGACCTACGACTCAAGAGAAGTGCCCTGTCTGCTCCGCGACGGCGCGAAGAGCACCTTGATGCTGCCGCGATCCAAGAAATTTTGGATCAGGATGACCTGGAGACGCGATGGCCAACCCTCTCGAAACATAAAGAAGACATCTCCCAGAGTCAGGTACATAATTCACCGTTCAGGCTTGAGTGGTGTGCTGTAGGTTGTGGACACAATATATATGTATCTATATATATTTATATATATATATATATATATATATATATATATGTATATATATATATATATATATATATATATATATATACATATATATATATATATATATATATATATATATATATATATATATAAGTGTGTGTGTGTGTGTGTGTGGACGTATATATGTGGATCGATCATAATGACGTTATTGATATGATAGCAATGAAGCGAACTCAACTATAGATATATGCCAGTACCTTCATAATTGAGTTCGTTTCATTGCTATTATATCAATTTATATATATATATATATATATATATATATATATATATATATTGATATATACATCTTCGAATACGCAGGCAGGATTGATTCGTGCAAGCAGATTATGTTAAAAAGATATCGCATATCTTGTTTTTATGAGTCTTTTCAAGCGGTCGTAGAGTCGTTCTTTCCGTTTCGTTTAGCTTCTTTATTAGCTGTCCATAGTTTGATGTTGACTATATATATATATATATATATATATATATATATATATATATATATATATATATATATATAAAAAAAAAAAAATTTCTTACATGGTCAAATGTTAGTATTCGTATGTTTGACTTTAAATTTCACGATAAATGAGGTCGGAGCAGCAACCAATTCCGTTTTACCAGTTAAACCACACTTACTTGTTTTCTTTGGACCACCTTTCATGTCTCTTCAGGTGGTTTTCGCTCAGGTAGTTGTCCTTTACCGGTTAGTTTATTGCGATTTTGTTGGTTTATTATTTTATATCCTGTAGCTACAGTGGCATAAGCAAAAATCCATTTTTACAGGCCCGCGAGATCTCTGACTTCGCCAGAGCTTTGGAGACGCAGTGTGCTAGCCGGGAGACCGGCACGGACGCCAGGGGCTCCACAAAGGGATGTCACAACCTCAAGCTGCTAGAGAATATGCAGTTGATTCGTAGGGCCTCGGATCTCCAGCGCATCCAAGCGTCACCAACATCAAGCGTGACAGAGGAAATCCTCGTAGCAGTAAGCCGACTTCATAAAGAGAGGCTCATTCCCAACCTGTTACCAGGAGAGTCTGTCAGGGCCACCTACCATGCTCTTCAACGCATCACCGCCAGTGCCAACCAGCAGCTCTACGTGGATCTGAGGGGCATGGCGGAAGGGGGTAAGACGATGGCACCGTATCTGGACCTCGTTGCCCGGCTATGGCTTATATCCCCAGCGGAGAGTGTGGTAGAGAGCGTGGGCAGCTGCGTGAAGAACGTTTTTGGACTTCATCGGTCGCGGAGAAAGAGTTGATTATTCGTTGGAATGGTCCGGAGGTGCCCCACGCGGAGCCTATAATCGAGCGTGTAGCGAGGAGTGAAGCGCAGTTACCTAGGTTTGTGAGAGGTTCAATCGGAGAGAAAGTGGCGGGGACGGTGATCGCTCGTCATAAGACGGAAAAGTCCACCCAAAGTTACATCTTCTGGAAGAAGTGAAATAACATGGTCTGGAATATTGTGAGGCTAGGCATTAGGTTACGAGCATTGAGCCAGTAGACAGTCTCTCACAAAGGTCGGACAATTATTGTGTTTTGCCTACCTGTTTCCGGTTGATTTACGCTCCCTGAGTTCAGAGTACGCCAATCGGATCGTCCGGAGGCATCAAAGTCGTTTTGTTCGGATAACGCCATAATGCAGGCAACTAGCTAGTTGTGAAGCAAACGTAATATTCCCCATTTAGGGATATGCTCCCCGCTCGCTGGTTCCATAGACAAATGACAAAATAGGAGAATTTCTGTGAATAGTGACTTACGCCAAATATTGACCAGCACCCTCTCGTGAAAACTATGGCACATCTCACATTGTAGGTATGAGTATGTACTGTGGTCACTCTCAGCTAGTCCAGTAGCCCTAAGCCTATAGCGGGGGACAATTGCGCCGGTCACTCGCCAAAGTGGCTGGTGCGAGCATTGTCACAATCGTGGTCGTCTTTATATTCATCAAATTGGTGTGTGTATTGCTCGTTTATTGGTTGGTTCACTACACACTTTATGCACATTCACGGCTAATGGCGCCGCCCACACTGTTTCGCCGGTGGGCCGCGGGATTGGGAAATGTCCTGAGTGGCGCTGGAGTCGAACCCGGCACCTTTGGTACCCATTGCCCGACACCTTAACTACTCGGCCATCCCCGCCCCAAATTGGTGTGTAGGTATATGAAATTGAAGGCAGTTGGGTGGTTGTCTTTGTTATGTTTTGATATGTTCGATTGTGTCCTGGTTGTGCGGAGCAGTGGTGATCACTCTCGTGCACGTACACACATTCTCCCAAGACACACCGGCTCGTACTGGGCTACTCTGTATTTGGTATGCGGTCGGGCAGAGGTCAGGCTCGGGTCACACACATCGAGGCAAGCTAGAGATGCCAATGGACGGAGCAGGTCCCAACACATTCTCCCAAGACATTTTGTAGGGGCTATCGTCGCTGGCGACGCCGGCGTTGCATCTTGCCCAGCGTCCCGTGTCGTCACCTCGTGTCGACTGCGTCGGGTCTGATCTATTGGCATCGACGCATCGTTCATCCCAGGCTGTTCCAGGCTGCCGGTCCTGGTGTTACTCGCGTCTGGTGTCCTCGGATGTGTTGTACGTGGCGAGCGTCCAGTCGTCTTTAACGACGTCACGACGCTCCCCATCACCGCACGGCTTCTCGCGTTGTGATCGCCAGCTGCTGCTGCTGGAGCCGCGGCGTTCCATCGGCGAGGCGGAGGTGCGCCTGTGGCGTCACCTGCTGTTGCCTCCCGCCGTTGTGGTTCTGCACTGATCGTGCGGGTACAGGGTGTGAATCTCGCAGAACTGTCGCTGAAGTTCTCGCACAGCCGCGCCGCTTGCCTGGGCACTGTTCAGCTGTAGCAGACGCCCTGGTACCCTGCAACCGCGCCTCAATGTTGTTCATCTTCGCTGATGTCGCCGTTATCTCCTGCGACTCATCTGTTGTGCGTGCAACAGTTTTGTTTTGCGTCTCCCGCCGCTGGCGCTGCGCGCGGGCTGGGCGCGGCTCCTCCGGTGGTGGGCTAACTGCCCCTGGTGACAGTTAGCCCACCAGGGGCAGTTAGCGGTTTGTCCACAAACCGCTGTCTAAACGTTCGTCGTGGTTGTGTGATACACTATCTAACCAAGCCTTTCTCTACTGGATCTGTGTACATGGGATTCACGGCTATGGATAAATCAGAGGGTTTGAATATATTTGAAGGAACTTCCAAAGAAATATAATTAGTGTTGCCCTTGCGCGTGCTCAGACAGAGGTGTTCTAGACTTGCAACACACTCAGTTACTTGGAAATGGTTATGATTGTATGAATGTGTGGAAATATCGAGTGGATATTTCAGATATTAGTAAAACTCGCCTGGGAAATCGCTTATCTAACCGCAATTGTACACAACGCACACTCTCAGGAACTGCCCACAGTTTTATGATTTTGAATATGATGCCAAATTGTTTATTTGTGGCGGCTCATTTTTCGTTTCTCACCACTTGAAAAATCATAGTTTAGCCCATAGTTTTGCTCCCAAGAAAAAGTTTCGCGCGCTTATTGTGATAATGCACACCCTTGACCCTAACTGTTGCCATCAGACAAAATAAAACGCACAATAAGTTTACCACAATTGAAATCCGCATGCCAAATTTTGCTGAAGCTCGACCAGTGCAATATTTGTTTGTGAGTTGATTCAGCCATTCGCCAATAAACATCCAGTCCGTATTCTTCTCTTGTATGTGTGGAGGGGCAAAAGGGCAACTTGTTATAACTGGGGTGGCGAGTCATGTGCACAATGTATTTTTTTAACGTGTACAATAATACACTGGATCCAGAATGACCGATCGTATTTAGCTGGGCACGACACTTCATATACGACAATAAACTGGAGCCAGAATGATCGAACGGGTTTAGTTCGGCACGACATTCCATACACAACAATAAACTGGAGCCAGAATCACCAAGCGGATTTAGCTGGGCACGACATTCCATATGTTGCCAGTTTTTGTTACAGTCGATAAGATGGGGCCTGGCGAAGGCTCTTTGTCATAATCAATTTCATGGGTATTTTTAAACTGCTAGTGGGCCCGGTATATTGATCGGAATTAATGCATGGTTTATCTTCCGTGTGTACGGTCCTTCATGGTTGCAGGACAACCAAATAGCAGCAATGAATTTGTACTCGAAGGCAAACTGCCACGTGCTCATATTGCTCATTTACCTACTTATACGCTTTTTTGGTTGGAGACCACGCACGATTGCTTCGGTTTGGTCGGCGACCAACTTGATGGTTTTTTTACCCCTGGAAGATGGGTGGATGATGGATGGTTATGCACAGTTACTGTATACGTGTAGTTTTCGACATGGATGTCGGACATGGGCGTCCGAGGAAGAAAAATAAGGGGAGATACCGCGGCACCGTGGCACTTGACGTCTTCAATTCAGGCATCAAGCATTTGCTCATAAACATTAGGTAAATTTGCACTTTCATGTAATTTGAATTCATGAAATTTATGTTATTCGATGTAAGTTTGATATTTGCGACCAGCATGTCACCACTCATTTCCTCTGCAAATACATACTTTTCAGTTGGCAGGAAAAATAATTCCAACAAGACAAGTTGGACCTGTGAGCACTGCAAGGTCATTAGACTCATCAGTGGACTAGGTAACTTAGAATATGTGGAAAGTCTTGTATGTCTTGTATGTGGTAACTTAGAATATGTGGAAGTATAGGGAGGTTAAGGAGTGATGTGACTGAAATGTACAAAGTTATTAAAGGGCTAGATCAGGTCAATCTAAATGATCCTCTTCTATTTAGCCTATGGGGGTCATCAATTTCCTTCGTCTGCCGCCAGGCGTTGAGGAGGAAACACGTGTTTGGTGTGGCTACTACATACGAGCTAAGTGTTGCGGAAAAGGACGGTGTACTGGGATAAATTGTGTATAGATATTTAGCGGTTGCTTCTGAGCGTATATTTCAACAGTTTTTATCAAATAAGTATTTTTGACCAGCAAATTAGGCCAGCAAATATATTAACCCAGGGAGGCTGCCCAGCACCATTTTGTTAAGTTCTAAGGGTGTTGGCTGTGTCAATTTGGTGTTTACGTTTAAGATAGATTTTAAGACTAAGATAGTGGGCATAGCATTACACTAGGTATATCTTCATATCCTAGTGTAACAAATTAGACCAGCAAATATATTAACCCAGGGAGGCTGCCCAGCGCCATTTTGTTAAGTTCTAAGGGTGTTGGCTGTGTCAATTTGGTGTTTAAGTTTAAGATAGATTTTAAGACTAAGATAGTAGGCATAGCATTACACTAGGTATATCTTCATATCCTAGTGTAACTGCAGGATTGTTGGGTGTTGTGGACGGGTACTACAGTGTTTGATTCAGTGGTGTATATTTGTGTGGTGTGAGCTCTGTAGTGTGTAATTCTAGAGTGTATAATTCTATAGTGTAGGCTTCTGTAGTGAATAAGTTTGTGTCAAATTGGTGTGTAAGTTTAAGATAGATTTTAGGACTAAAATAGTGGGCATAAATTACAGTAGGTATCTTCATATCTAGTGTAATTATACGGGATTATAGTGTATTGTAGATACTTATAGGCTATATTACTGTATTACTGTAGATATATTACAGTAGATACTTGTAGGCTTACAAGCTTACAGTAACTAGACTTAGTACTAAGAGTAGAAAGAAAAAAAACAACAACAAAAATGGAAGGAGACTGTGGGAATTGTAAGTGTGTGGGAATCATTGGGGACTTGAGTAAGAGGTTAGATATGTTAACGGGGGAGGTGGAGCGCTTGAAGTGTTTGGTGGCGGGACCCATCATGGGAGGTGCCAGCCAGGCAACTCGGGTGCCCGAGCGGAGGACTGATGGGAGTTCGGATGGCTTGGTCCGGGATGGTGGCAGTTGGAAGGTGGCAAGGCGCCATAGCACCCGACTGGCGCTAAGGAAGGTGGACATGGGCGTCCCAATTAAAAATAGGTTTGATGCACTGGAGGAGAGGGAAGGTAATGATGAGAGGGACGGAGGTGGGGATGACCAGATGGCTGAAGATAGAGATGGAGAGAGAGAGGTTTTAGTCATAGGGGATTCCAGGGTTCGGTACATGGATCGAACATTTTGTAGCAAGAATCCCAGCAGACGGATGCGTGTTTGCTACCCGGGAGCGCAGGTGAAAGATGTTAGGGATAGGCTGGAGGGAGTAATGAGGGGAAGTGGAGAGGGTGCAACGGTAATTGTGCAGGTTGGAGTTAACGATGTAGGAAAAAATAATACAGAGGAAACAATGAAAGCCTATAGGGCTTTGATAGGTAGTTTAGCAGGAAGTAGGAAAAGAGGAGTGGTGACATCCATCCTCCCTATGGTCCATGCAAGCATGGAGTGGTATTCGAGGGCCATTGGGCTCAATACCAGGGTGGCCAACATTTGTAAGGAGCTTGGGGTGCAGTTCTTGGATTTGTGGGGGAGTTTTGGGGGAGGACGGAGATGTTTGCTTTAGATGGATTACATCTGAGCAAGAGAGGAGTGGAATTGCTCAGCAATAGGTATGAGGAGGCTCTCAACAGGAAACAGGGAAACTAGGCAGGACATGGGGGGATGTAGCTGATAAAGAGAGAAGCATAGCAAGCAATGGAAGGAATAAGTTATCATGTTTTTATGTCAATGCCAGAAGTGTTAGGAACAAAATTGGGGAACTGCATGCATATATGTTGTCTGAACAGCTAGATTTGGTGTGCATAACAGAAGCATGGGTTAACGAAAGCATGTTTGGAGACAACTTGCAAGAATTTGAATTGACAGGCTACAACATGCATGCCTATCAAAGAGAGGCAAGGATAGGAGGTGGCATTCTCTTGTATGTTAGGCAAGTAATGAAATGTCATTCCATAGAGGATGGAGTACATAGTGCAGGAGTAGAATCTTTGTGGTTAGATATAATTCTGAAGAATGGAACAAAATTTAGGATTGGGGCATTCTATAGACCTCCAGACCAGAATGAGAACACTGACAGGCTGATGCAGGAAGAGATAAGTAGGAGAGTACAGGAGAGAACTATTTTGTTGGGGGATTTCAACATAGCAGGATTGGGAAACAAAACAATAGGTGTAAGCAAATCAGAAAGATGTTTCATGGCTTGTTTTGAGGACAATTTCTTCTTTCAAATGATACACGAGCCTACAAGGGAAAATAAAATATTAGATCTAGTGCTTACTAATGAGGAAAATTTTGTGCAAAATGTTAACGTAGGAGAGACCTTTGGTAATAGTGATCACAACATTATACGCTTCTCATTATATGTTGGAAGGGTAGCAACCAACAGAACATTGATTCCGAATTTTACAAAAGGGAATTACAGTGAGTTCAGGAGCTTCCTAAGTGAAATTAATTGGGAAGACATATTGAATGGCTTAGATGCTTATGAAATGTGGACAATGATAAAAGATAAGCTATTTCAGGGTCAGGATAGGTTCATTCCCAGTAGGCAAATTAGATCAAACAGGGTTAAGCACCCTTCGTGGCTGACTAGGGAAGTTAAGCAATTACTGGACTCAAAGAAACAAGCATTCAAGAAACTAAAAGATACTAACTCTGGGTTAAACCTAGAATCATATAGAATAGCTAGAAATAAAGTTAGGAGGTGTGTTAGAGCATCTAAAAGACTTGCTGAAATCAACTTTGCTCGAGAATGTTCAGCAGGTAATGCTAAGAGATTCTTTAGCTTCTATAAATTTAAGGCTAAAAAGTGTAGTGTAGGACCACTGGAGGTAGATGGGGAAATAGTGGTTGATGATTGCGACATTGTGGAATCCCTAAGCAAGCAATTCTCATCAGTCTTCACTAAAGATAATTCTGGTACAATAGGAACATCTGTAGGCCATGCCATGGCAGGTGATATGCTGGAGGATCTTACAATAACTACAGAAGCCGTAGAGAAGCAGTTGCAGAATATAAAACCTAATAAAGCTTCCGGACCAGATGAAATATATGCTAGGATCTTAGTAGAGTGTGCTAAAGCTTTAGCAACTCCCCTAGGTATCATTTTCAGGCGATCTATGGAGTATTCAGAAGTACCTGAAGATTGGAGAAATGCAAGTGTAGTACCAATTTTCAAAAAGGGAAATAGGAAGAGTGTAGGAAACTACAGGCCAGTCAGTTTGACCTCATTAGTTTGCAAAGTACTAGAAAAGCTGGTTAAACAGAATGTTCAGATTCATCTTGATAGGCACAACCTTTTAAGGGATACTCAACATGGATTTCGATCTCAAAGGTCTTGTTTAACTAACCTATTGGAGTTCATTGAGTATGTTACCAAAGAAGTAGACAATGAAAGCAGGATGGATGTTGTGTACTTGGACTTTAGCAAAGCTTTTGATAAAGTTCCACATGGAAGGTTAATTCATCAATTACAACAACATGGGATTGTAGGAAAAGTTCTACATTGGATTGAAGCATGGTTGCAGGGAAGGAAACAAAGGGTAGTATTGAATGGATGTAAATCTGGTTGGAAAGATGTTCTGAGTGGAGTGCCACAGGGCTCTGTTCTAGGGCCCCTCCTCTTTATCATCTTTGTGAACAACATTGAAGTAGGGCTGAGGAATAGAGTGTTCAAATTTGCTGATGACATCAAGCTGGTAGGAGTGGCTAACAGCAGAGATCAATCTAGTAATATTCAACTAGATTTGGACGACCTAAAAGAGTGGGCTGATCAATGGCAGATGACTTTCAACTATGATAAGTGTAAGGTTATGCATATAGGGTCTGCAGGCGAGACATTCAGTTATAAAATGGGAGGGAGGGAACTGGATGTTATTGAAGAGGAAAGGGACTTAGGTGTGTTGGTCTCAAAAGACCTTAAAGCAGAAAAAACAATGTATCTCAGCTAGAAATAGGGCACTCAGAATGCTGGGACTCATTAATAGAAGTGTGAAATATAAGAGCAGGGAAGTCATGAAAAAGCTGTACTTAGCATATGTGCGGCCCCACTTGGAGTACTCTGTACAAGCATGGAGCCCCTACCTAGAAAAGGATATAGATATGTTAGAAAGAGTCCAGCGCAAAGCCACTAGACTCGTCAGTGGATTAAGTAACTTAGAATATGGAGAAAGGCTTAATGCATTAGATATGTACTCACTCAAGTATAGGAGATTAAGGGGAGACATGATTGAAATGTACAAAATTGTTAGAGGGCTAGATCAGGTCAATTTGAATGATGCTCTGCAGTTTAGAGTATCCCATAGGGGTCATCAATTCAGGTTAGACAAAATGAGGTGCAGGACAGTTAAACGACAACAGGTCTTCAGTCAAAGGGTTGTTGACCAATGGAATAGGCTGCCTGCTGATGCAGTGGGGAGTCCCTCATTGAATGTCTTTAAAAGTAGGGTGGATAAATTTTTTAGACAGGAAAATGTTGTTTTTGAATTCTAACTTGTGATGCATGGGATATTGAGTATTTTCACTAGCTATATAGGGTATAACATTATGCTAGTATTATGTTGTACTATATGGGGTGTACCTAGCAGTGGATTTGGCAACTTCCTTTGCGATGTCATACTGATGAGATTGGCTGTGGTGGCACAGGTGGAGGGATTGCATGGGTTTGGAATTGATAGGTGTGAACATGTACTTTCTAATATCTTCTAGACAGGCTTGACCCAGATGGGCCCTTGTGGCCCTTATTAAGCCTTAACACTTTATGACTTTATGACTTTATGACTTTATCAATCCATGTTGGTTGGTTCTCGGTTTTACGGCACGTCGACCGTTGAGTCGTGTAGCGTCGCCAATCTCTCACGCCGATTGGTCGCGGACGAAAAGTAGCGACAGGTGAGACACGAACCCACAACCTTTCGATCGTGAGACGAGCAACTTACCCCCAGACATTGTTTACTGTTCTAATTAGTGGTGGATGACATGAAATTTTTGATATTAGTGTGCATGGTCCAGGAAAAGAGAGAAACAAGTAGCATAACCTTATGGAAAAGAGAGAAACAAGTAGCATAACCTAGCCTAGAGGTTGGGAGCTGCTAGAAATTGCAAGCGCAAATGCTAGAGGACAAATATTGTTTTAAAAATGGAAAATTTTCCCACTACCTTTGTCTCAAAATACATCTTAAAAAGCATAACCAACCCTAGCCTAATTTGATTTGGAAGAAATTAAATAATTTGTATTGTGAAAAATGTCACCAAAAATGTGGGAAATCTTCCAACCTTAAAAGAAAGGTTTAGCCTAATCTAACAAAACCTAACCACTTTGTTTGTTTCATGGTGGTAACATATGTGTACAACTTGCATTGTGGATACCTTAAGGGGCAATAATACTAGTGACTGGAAAGGATCTACTCAGAAACCAGGGGTGTCACTCTGCATGCACTATTTCAGAATACCTGTGTGCACCCTCTGCTCAGGAGGATTTTTTTCCAGCTGAATTCAGAACATTGTTATTGAAATTATTGACAATCTTTTTCCTGTGGAGTGCCACCCTACATCACCCTTACACTTCAGCACAATGGGCATGTTGTGATGGTTGCCTGCATTGTATGGCTGATGGAATACCTTATCATTATCGCAAAAGGAGTCAACACCTTCTGATTAAAGCTTAAACAGTGAAACACTGAAGTTTAAATAGTGCATATCTTGCTCATCTTTAGTTTCTGAAAGAAAGAAAAACAGTAGATGCTGATGCTAGGAAAGCTTCAGCAAGTCAAGTCCATGCCATTTTCTCACTTGTGCCCATGGGCTTCTATAGAAAAAACCAGATAATTACCCTAGTTGTCTTCAAGAATACTACTCTTAATTTGCATTTCTTAATATTTTCTTTTCATTGAACTTCGTTTTTTATATCCATAGTATTGGGGCACCAGGTGTCCCTTTTCCTCCATGGGTTGGCACACCTTCTTTTGTACTACCTGGTGCACCTGATGCACCTTTGGTTCCATGCTAGATGAGAGCCTTGTACTTCTGGCTTTGGAAAGGACAATTGGAACTTTGGAAACAGCTTGCAGGTGCCATATTTCCAGAAATGAAATCCTGAGCCAATGGTACCATTTCCACATTAACAATTGTCAGATCAGATCTACATCCTTTGTGTCAAAAGCTAACAAAATGCATAGAAGGCCATACAACAATTTGCAATAAAAATATATGCATGATGCATTGTGGTGTGATTTGAATGAGTTCCCTGTATATTTTATTGGGAAATAAAAAATTTCCAGATATATGCAATTTAAATTGGAGTACTTATTTGTTTAAGTAGTCAGTTCACCAACAAAATGCTAAATTAACTGAAGTACTATCCAAAACCACAAAAAAACATGGGCACCAATGAATGGTTGGTTATTTAAGTTTTAGGGCACATCAACCAGGTTTGGTAATTTCATTCCCATGTATAGCAATGAAGATGCATGTTATTCCCTCTTTCTCCACCTAAAGATGGGAAAGGTGTGGGTTGAACATATGACTTTAATGGGCATGTATGCAATAAAGAAAAATGTAAAATTGTCAGTAAAAACCTAATCTGGCCTTCCGATGTGTGATCAACAAAAAGTTCATGTTTGGTTGCCTGTACGATATAACCTGATGTTGAGTATTCTAAATTGCACTGATGTTAGGTCACCCAAAGCCCATTAACAATGCATTGCCTAAAACCTACTAATGCTGTATTGTGAAATATCATTGTCACAAAAGGATTTTTGATCATCCATTGTGCCAATGCTACATGGTATGACATGAAATAGGGAATATCTTGCTTACATGTGATTTACCAATGAAATGGTAGGTGAATATACTGCCAAGTAATATTCAGCAAGTCTCCTCGACATGTTTTCCAACTTGTGCTCAGAGGCTTCTACAGAAATAGGTACCAAAGGCCAAGGCAAAGGGCAAGTAACCTTGAGTTAAAGCCATTCGATTGCTCCAGCAACGTTTTGGAAGAACAAGGCTGTAATGACCAAAAAGTAGGAAACAATCTCATTGGTTGATTATTTGGGCTCAAGAGTGCACAATTTAGCTGGCGGCCATGTCATGCGTGAAATCTTCCTGGAAGTATGCGTCTACCTATGCCCCTGCCGTAACCCGTGCTACTCCAACCTTATCTCAACTGCGTCAGCCACGCACAAGTTAACTTGCAGTCGGAGATTACGTGATTTTCCGACTGCACCGACTGCACAGTCTGCCAATGTATGACGTCACAGAAAAAGCCTGAGGCGAGACTCTGACGCGTCTGATTGGTTCCGTACTTTCCGACTGCACCGACTGCACCGTCTAGATGCTTGTCGAACAGGGCTCATGTTGCGTGGCCAATTGGTTTCATTTCACTTTAACGGCAAAGTGACAGGGTGAAATGATTTAATAATAAAATGAACTACACATAAGAGAGCTTGTTTCAATGTTGTTCAGATTTGACCATTGGAAATCACCTGCACCTTCTCTAGAAACTAGAATATAGCATTGATTATACCCAGCCCACTCTTGTGTTGTTCTTTCACCAATCCACCACCAGAGGCGCCACCGGTATTATGTCTGCTCATGACCGCCTAGCGTCTGGCTAAAATTGAATCTAGGGTCGTGGGCGCAAGAGGAATTATATGTTGTTCTCAAGCATTTCAAACAAAATGTAAGATTTGTCCAAATGTGTATCGTTGCGAAGAAGGTGAAAGACGGTAATTTGACGCTATTTTCTGTCAATCTGAGTGAGTTCGACGCTTGTTAGAACACCAAAGGTGATACCCAAAGTGGAGAATTTTGACTGGCTGGCCGCGAACAGAGCTTTTGGCACAATGCATATTTAGAGGATTTTTTACTTAGAATACTGGTGGAAGGAGCTCGCCATAGCGCATGTGTTGACTTACTGTTGTTATTTTTCAACGTTTTATTTTAAGTTAACGATTTTGTTTTTAAATAAAGACATACAGACATAAAGACATAAAAGATTAGTGCAACTATGAGCCACAAGGGCCCTTCTTGGTTGCACTATGTACACTGCACCAGTTGCCCACCAGATCTGTCAATCAGCCCTCCCTGTAATACTGAAAAGAAAAAAAATGTAGGTGAGTCGACGAGTGTAGATCATTCAATATCACATATGTTTTGACCTTTTGAGAATAGGCCTCGTGGCAACATATTTTATTTGTTGAAAATTAATTTTGAGTTCGAACCTTACCGCTAGGTGTTATTAGCCATAATTTTATATTGCCGTCAGTTTTGTTGTTTTATAAGGCGTTGACGACTGAATGTTTGTTGGATCGAAATTTTGTCTGAAAGTACGTTTTCTTCGTTAACTGCCAATGCCAAAAAATGCCCCGAGATCCAAAAAATGTTACGGCGATACCGAATGTGGCCTTATTTTCTAACCTGTTCATCTAGTATTCACTACGATTTTTTAATGTGAGTGAAACTTACATATATATACCTACGTTTTGTGAGGTTTCTTCAAAATTGCGCATTTACTTTCCGTCCGAATTGGACAAAACGTAGACCTTCGAACCATCAATGGTACGCTGCATCCCATTTTTGGACGTTTATTTTGTCAAAAAAAAATTGAAGACAAGATAGCGCACATCTTCCGCATCCCAGCGCAATTTCACCTGCCCAGTAGCTCACATACTCGCGGAATTATTCGTGCTCAAACATCAGGATAATTCAGTTCGCAATCTCTTTGCAGGTGTGAACCAGGTCTTCTTTACTAAGTATTTGCGAGAAAACTAAAAAAGCTAGCATGAATGCCCCTTTTCAGGATACATTGATGTATAGTTATGAAGGGAATTTTTTAAAACAGGAAATTAAAAATGTTTCGAAACATTTTATACTTTAAGAAAAAATGTATCTGATTATCGTAGACGTAGAATGTCCTGCTGAACACGATTACCACCTCCAATTTTTAACCGTACGATAACTTTCTAGGTTATGCATATTTTAGTCCCCCGCGGGGAGCATATTGGACGTTCCGCACCTGCCAGACAACCCAAAAACCATCAATGCTGATTGTGTGATAACGAATGATACATTTTCGGATAGACCTCTATCTCCACTATGTAGGACGCCCAAAAATGACCTGCGTAGGTATTTTGGTTAGTCCGCCGTCGAAGCCTATTTGGAGTTATTGCAAAAAGTTGAAAACTGGATAATTTTAGAGCGAGATTTTCGGATCCACAATTGATGCTCACATATTATAATGACGTAATATTAGCATCGAAAATGCATTCAAGGGTTGGCAAATGCACGTGATATAAAATATTTGTTGTACAAACTAAAACTTTTTAATGGAATCAACGAAATGTAGCGCACACCAAGTTCACATCGAACTGCGTATCTCATTGTCCTAGATGAAACAGTATGTTGTCCAGTATCACGTATATACAGCCTGTTTCCTGCCTATTATTGACACATTTGTTCTTTTTAAACAGTGATCCTTTCAGGAAGACTTGTGCACTCTTGCATAAATCGTAATCCGAACTGCGACCTATGGTTCGATGCATAATGCACGACATCTTTTAGCGGATATATCTTGGTATTACTATTACATTCTGTTATAATATAATACAACTAGGAAAAGTGTTCTGGAAATTATTTGAGAAACATTTAATCAATCCAAAGCTATTGGTTATTTTTACATTGTTTAAATATCAACTATTTGAAATGTTCGGAGGATTTTACTGCTTTTTTAATTTAATCTTTACTCCAAACTCATGTTGTCTGAAGTGCTCCGAATGGTCATTTGGTTTGCAATAAAACTCCATTATGCCGACCTTCTGATACAGCGAAGGAATTTGATAATGTGGTTGTTTTTGGTGCATTGTCATGAAACAATGTTTTTTGTGTATTGATGTACATTGCTTATGCAGCTATGCACAAGAAACAATGATATTGGTGAATAATCTTACTAGAATGTGTTACAAGCCTAGTCTAATGCCATCCAGGTAGAATGTATTTATCTTTTTAACCTCATCTCATCCATCTTCTATCGTTCGATATCTCGTGAGACCAACTGACTTTACAACAATATTTATTGTAGTTACAAGTTTTACTTTTTTAACCTGCACATCAATAGCATTCTTCAGCTATCGAATTACTATCTCAATTACTGTTGTTTTCAACAAGTGGCATGCCTGAAATATTTCAAGTACTTTCAGGGATTTGTTATCAAATCGGTCAATGCGTATGACAAATTTGTAAGCTGGAATGTCGAGATGTGCTTCACAAAATACACGCCATTATCATTAAGTTTTTTGTTTAATAAAATAGCGTGTATTATTTTGTTAAACAGGAAAAAAACAACTAGAAGATCGATTGATAGACCGGTATATATTCCAAGGAAGGCCAAAAAGCCTGCAGGCAATAACCGGTCTTTCTAACCTAGTTTCTGTCCTTACATTTGCCACTTCTAGTGTCTGCACAGTGCGCAGCTAGCAGTCACACATACCGCCCGACCCACGTGTCTGCATAGTACATGGCCAGCTGTCTACGCAGTACACGGCCAGCTGCCAGTCAGCCAGCCACATACCGCGCGGTCGCTGGTCTGGTGGGGAGCCGAAGGGTACCGACCCAAACACACTGAGTAAGCCCACAGACCGAGGGATCCAGTCGAGCTTTCTGCATGGCTGAAAAATACCTAGATAGCATTGATTGATTCTGTAGCATTGATTGAACAAATAGCATTGATTCTGTTCCCTCGCTCTCAACCGGAATAGGCTGAGCTTCGGTCAGGAGAGGTCTTCCAGTTCGATGAAAGGAGCAAACGGTAGAGTTTGGTTCATCAACCAGCGGTTGAAGGTGCTATGGCGGTAATGATATTTGTCGCAAATATACAATACGGTGACATTCTCTGTTGCTTGTTCCGAACTTGCACGTAGCAGTGCCGATTCTGTATTGAGTGATATGTTTGCTTCCTGTCGTGAGAGCTCAATGAACTGTATTGTGCAGGAGCTATTGGAGAATGAATAAAAGATGTTGGAGGCTGTTTTCGGATTCCGTCACCGATCTGTAAAATGACGCGCAGTGAAGTAGACGACGATGCGTTGTACTGTCAGGAGATATTTAAAAATGTATTCCAGGGGTGGATCCAGCCATTTTCAAAGGGATGGGAGGTGCCGTTGGGAGGTGTCATTTCTTAGGATGGATGCTGCTGCCAAAGTCCTAGAGGCTCTCATTCGGTGTAATATTCGTGGAGCGAGTTGCCAGGGGCTGCAATCCAGCATACTGAATGGACGTCATTTCCTCTGAGAGGGGGCGTCTTGGGCCGAAAACCCGCTTAGCGGGGGCATGAGTAGGATGGTGTACTCGGCGGTGAGCTCTAATCTCCACGGAGGAACGTCTTAACTGTGAGAACAGTGGTGTTCCTTCGGCATGTTTCAGTGGGCAAGTGCCGGCTCAACGTTGGCTTAGCCTCTCGAGTATTTTTTAACTTTTAACATGGGACGGTGTCGAGTGTGTCCCTACCAAATCCATTTTGGCCTGCCCATTGACTTCATATTTTGCCCATCTAGTCATTTCATAAAATCCAAACCTCGTGCCCGTGTGTTGGAGAAGTCGCATTTCCATGTGTAAGGCACACGCAGTACCTGATTATGCATACATGGATACAAATATTCACGGATGTATACCGTAAGCATAGCCCCCAAACATGCAGATACCCATGACTGAAAGTACAATTTGCTCATCAAATTTTAAACGCCAAGCTCTGATTTCCAGTCATGCATCGGATGCCCCCG
>JAOTOL010000281.1:0-25897 GCA_034440575.1 Imbricaverruca yamaguchii | reverse complement strand
AGCGACCACGCTTTGACCGCGCGTTTTCGGCCTCGCTGCTTTGTCCCCTTCCTTTGTGCGAAGATCTTTGCCACGATTGGTTGGGTATAGTCGGTTGAGACAAAGTTTTGAGAGCTTTCGAGAAAACCTAGTAAGTGTGAGTGAATTAAGTGGGCGTGATTGAAGTGGACTTAGGTCTAGTAAAGGGGTGTAAGTATGTTTGTAAGTAAGCGGGATGTAGTGCTTTTTATCAATCATCTTTTTTTGGGCTCCGACACCAGTAGCTTTCTGTTTTTTTTAGGGGGAGGGGGGGTGTACGAGGCCATTTTATGTATTCTCCGACTCCATGGGCAGGAATATCTTCTTTTTTCCTGGAGGGCTCCGATATCAAATTTTTTATTCTCCGACTCCAGGTCAGCGAACCACTTTTCCCACGATGTCCTGGAGTCCTTTTTGTCCTGGAGGCCTCCTTTCGTCCTGGGGGCCTACTTCTCGTCCTGGTGGCCTCATTTTCGTCCTGGGGGCCTCCCTTTTCTGTCCCTGGGGCCTTCTTTTCGTCAGGGGGCCTCCTTTGCAGCCTTGCTGCTGGAGCCGCCTGCTGGAGCCGCCTGCTGAGTCCCTGCTGGAGCCGCCTAAGCTGGAGCCGCCTGCTGGAGCCGCCTGATGAAGCTGCCGCTAGAGCTACCTGCTGTGGTTCCAGTAGGCGGCTGCCTGCTCAAGCTGTCTGCCAAGCTGTCACAGCACAGCAGGGTCCGTGAAGTTAGCCACAGCACTGATGTGGCTAACTTCACGGACATCTATTGTGGGCATTCTTAGAAAGAATGGACCCAAAACAGAGCATACTCTTCTTCGCTTTGGGTATGTTGTAACTCAAGCCCTTGCTATGATTGTGCTGTGTTTATGATTCGCTATAGTTGTGTTGTGATAATCTTTCATTACTGCTGTGCTGTGTTCATGCTTCGCTATGGCTGTGATGTGTTGCTGCTTCGACATGAGCCGTGTATAAAGAGAGCTTGATTTGAAATAACTATTTTGTGATACACCCTGTACTTACACCTTTGTAAGCTTGGATTACTTTCCCTCTGGATACGTTCGCCATCACCCTACGGGGCAGTCTGCGGGGAGAAGAAGAATGTGAAAACAGGCGCCAGTCATTTCCTTCATTTATCGGGTCTTGGAGGAACATGGGAAGTAATAATCAGATTGAAGCAGACTTCATGTTAAAAAAAATAAAAACAAGCGAACGTCGACACCATGCCATAGTGGACGTACTCTGTCTATCCTAAACATAAACGGCGCGGCCAGCTGCCTCTACGGCTGCAATTCCTGTTCTCCGCACGGGAAGATGTATGCAAAACATTTCGACGATGCATCAATAGAAACAATACACGAGGCGTGCGGTTTTTTTGTTGTCATTTTTCGAACACGGAACTGAAAGTAGCTTATTTCAGCGCAAATTCATTATAATTCCTCGACTCTCTCTACACACCTCGCTGAGTAAGAAAGTCGGACCAATCCAAGTCTGGTTTGTGGGCTTGTAGCTTCACGAGCGTGAGAATCTAAATAAAGACACCTGTCAGATAGGCAGCGACGGGGCGGCCTATGATCGATGGTAAACTGGGTCTGATTCATATCCACGCTCGGTGTAATTTCCTGAGACGGCGACCTCAACCTTGTCGGTCGATAGGACGGTGGCCATTGATTGGTGCCACACCGACAACTCTTACCCTGAATCCGATACAGACCAAAATACGACAGCCCACAAAGGATCAGGTTCAAGTGACATGGAGCAAAAGTGACAGTCCCACACAATTGGTGTTGGCTTTGAAGTTCCCGGTTAGTTCCGACCAATTCCAGATTATGGCACGTGGGATTACAGCGAAAAACGTGTAGCGATAAACATACCCGGAGCACAGCAGGGCACTATGCACGGATGTCGCCGCACCGTCAGGACCAGAACTAGCTCTCCGCGTGGCAGGCAACGACGGTCGAGCAGTCGCACGAATCTCTTACCTCCTGCTCTGTGATGGGTCGCGTCCCTCACCCCCAGCGACGCACGCGCGCACCAACCCACCGATCCTCGCGCAACACGACTGCCGACGCCGGGCGGCCGCCACTCGCCGGTCGCATTGATAGCGACCACAACAATCCCGGTCGTCGGCGTGAGCAGGCGGGCCGCTGACGAAACTCGACCTTGTCGATCGGACGGCGGCCATTGGCTAACTTCCGCGCGAGCCCCCAGCGGCCGCGCCCGGACCGAGGAGGCAGTAACCTTGGCTGTTCCTCCGGCGCCAGCTGTGACGTCACGCCTGGACGCACGAATCCGAGAATCGTGGGGAGTGCTGCTCATTGTGCTGATTCGCTTCAATTGCACCAATATGATTCCACCTGAGTGGCTGTCAGCAAGGACAGGTGGAGAAGTCTCCCTGCACCTTTCTAACATAGCTAGGTACTAAAGTTGTATGGACTAATAAGGCACATTTTTTAGGACATCTTTTCATCCGGTATTTAAATCATCAAAGCTGCGAAATTGTTAGGTGACAAAATGGGATACCCGAAACATATTATTTCTGGACTTTGAAGCCATCCGTTGATTACTCGTTAGCGACCGAACAAATCAACGAACATGGACACAGGGGTGTCGAATTTTTTAAACATTTTGTGTGTGGGGGGGGGCGGAGTGCCAACGCACTAGATCCCCCTCCCAAAAGAACTCATCGAAGTTCGCTCACTAAATTTTCAGATCTCAGAAATTCTCAGTTTTTATTCCACGATGTGTATGTTTATATTTATTCAGCATCCTCACCAACGGGGAGAATCGTCCCATAACTGATCAAGTCACATAATTGAAAGAGCAGTGCACAGTACATGTCAGCATACAGCTCTGAGTGATAGTATGCGACTACAGTATCATATAGAGTGCTTGGATCTGTCGTCATCGTCGCCGTCACCGTCAACGTCAACGTCGCCCTCCTCCTCCCCTCACTCTACACAAGCACACACCGGCCTAAATAAAAACTTTAGCGATTAGATGCCGGCCAAAACACACCGGCCGTGATGGGGTATCGGAGCACAGCAGACCTGAACAGTGGAAAAATCACCATTTTGCATGGAAAGTCACAGTTAATGGAAATTTTAGGTTTTCATCCTTGGTGATGACTTTCATCTTTTCATAAACATATTACAAACACAGATGGTGGTTGTTGTGATGGAAATAAAGCGCATGTTTACAATGTTTTCATCCTTGTCAAGTAATTGTCAGCTAATGCAGGCGGGATTTGGAGCAAGGGGATGGGGCATCGCCAGCATAGATAGCCTGATTTGAACTCAAATTATCTTTTACTCAAGCTCTTCAGAAAACAGGGAACATTTTATTTGAAGAAAAAGTATTGTTTTCAACTGGAGCTCTGCACCTAAACCATACAAATTGGGTAGTTTGCGTCAGCGATTTATTAAATCTTACACAACCCAAGCTAAATGACAACGGGCTGGCTGCATCCACCCATGAGCTGAATCCTTAACAGCGTTGAATATCATGACTGAGAAGTCTCTCGGCACTGACTACAGGCAAAAATGCAGGCATACAAATCTACATGAATAAATACAGAAATACCAAAACCTCGATCCTATTCAGCGACTTACGCGGGCTCAGGTTTGTTTTTCGAAGTCTTGTGGGCGTCACAATTGTAGGCATGTATTTTGAAGAAAAAAAGTAGAATTGCTAAAATGTTACGATATTAATATATGATTCTCTTCAGATCCAAACAGGGGAAATAAAGTTAGAATTGTTTCTTCATTTATCTTAACCTTACATTAATAAATTTCACAAATACTGGAAATATTAGCAAACATTGATTATCAAGAACATGGGATGAATAATTTCATCCTGAGGCTGGTACATTCCAGGAGGATGAAAAACACATGAAAATACATGTGAATTTGAGGATGAATACCGGCGGACATAATGGATAAATCAAAGATCAAAGCAAATATTTGAACGTCTCATCATTTTCTACACATTATAAAAGGACAATAGCGTTCTGCCGCGCGCGCGGTACAAGGAATTATTCATATGTTCATTTGCGGGCTTCTTCGGCCAGTCCGAAGGATGAAAAATCCAGCTAAACGCGGGGCTTCTATATCACTTCTATACGGAAGTGATATAGAAGAATATATCGCACAACAACTGGGATTTCCCAACTCTCCGTTCATTTTAGTGCGTGAAAATTCCCACAAAACCACTTCCGAAGGTTTTTCTTACGTGCCATACTTTTTTTTAAACAATTCAAGAGCTCCTGACGTGTGGATGCTTTGAAAGTATGCTGCAAATGGAGACCAGTTCCTTGGTGGTATGGCAAGGGAATACCATAAGTGAATAAAAATATAATTGTTTTTCAAATTAAATTTTCTGATTTGAGCACACAAAATACTCGACATGTGCACCTTTAAGTGAAAATTATGGTGTTTTTAAATTGCCATTTGTCGATAGCTCACTGGCTTTTTCCTTCGTCACAGGTAACAACCTGAATGCCATAATTATCCCTTGTAGTGGAAGTATTCAACCCTAGTTTTTCATGGCATTCTTTATATTGTTCCATGTCCTTTCCAGTATAATAGCCTCCCAGCCGTGCAGGTTAAATGTTTAAAAAAATTGCGAAGTGTGCATTGTGTCCTGTGGCACTATAATTTGTCACGAAGCGCAAAACATCGTTGCGCTGAATTTTGGTAACATTCAATTGTTTTCATAGCCTTGCATTTGGCATACACGTGAAAAATGCAACGTGAGTGCAATACCGTGCAATTAAACATACAGTGCAACGTGAGTTCTATGTGTACTGCATTGAGCTGAGTTAACCCTAAAGCCATGAACTCAGCCTACGTTGCACAGATGTGTGGTACAATGTAGATGATAAATATCTCAAGTTACATTAGTGATATATTAGATCTGCGTGTGCGGGTTCGAAGGAAAGCATATGATCACGGTAGGGCGAGTGGATTCTCGGGTTTGTTCTGCTTTATAGGGAAAGGGAAAATTCAGAGCTGAATGAGGCTGAAATAGATATTGCGGGGGAGAGACGGTATTAGGTCTCAGAGGCTGAATGGGCTGCCTGCCATGCCCAAAGGGGAATGCCACCTCATCTGCTGGAATGCTACCCCTCAGGGCTCCCTTTCCATTCCCTACTGTTGAAGTGCCACCCATACGGGAGGTCGGGGTCCACCCATCCCCTTTGGTCCCCGCTTCCTAGAAAGGCAAGTTAATGCCACCCCAGCACATCTTTAGCCTCCACCAACTCCACAGCTCAGCCACACACACTCCTGTAAATTCCCTGTATCCGACCCTATTTGGCACTGAATTATGTGATGCTGAATATCCCTACAGGGAGGAGCCTTAACATGTTGCAAGGTGTGGACAGAGCAGGAATTGTGAATCCAGCGGCGCCAAATTATATTGGCATGAGGTCAAGTTTAACAGAAACTATGAATTTACCAAAGAAGTAGCTAAAATAAGTAGCTAAAGAAACATGAAAGATAATGCAACTATGAGCCACAGGGGCCAATGGCATAGGAACAGGGCAGTCCCCCCCCGCTTTGAAGCTGGTGGGCAATATCTGGCATCTGTTCATCTCCCCCCCCCGTAGAAAACATTCAGTCTCATGGTACATCCTGCTGCCTCCCCCACACATAAAAATATTCCTTATGGCCCTGACAGGTGCCATTTGGTTACACTTTGTGGACATTAAGAACTAGTTGTCCACAGCATTTGTCAATTGTTTGTCCCTGAAATAATGAAAGGAAATTATTTTCTCCCTTTAATATCAGTCTATGCTATTCTTTAGACTGCTGTGCATACTGGCAATGCCATTTGTGAGTGATAGCTGGCTCCAATATTAACTACCCTGCTAGTAGAGAAAGACTGTGTTGTCTTTATCCTGATATGATTAATTTTGATTTTCAATTGGTGGTCTCTAATAACTAATTGCATGATTTGTATTATCCTAGAGATGTATATGTTGCTTGCTGACCATGTATAAATTTAAATACCTTGATGAGACCTCCCCTTATTTTTCTCCATCTAAATGTGCACACATCCATATCTTTTTATTCTTGTCTCTTATGCTAGGTTGCTCAAATTACTAATCCTCTTTTGCACTCTTTAAATATTACCAACTTTTTCCATAGCTATAGGTGATCGAGCTCCATTATTTAAAATGTGGCCTAAAATTGTGTTATTGTTTCTGTTGAATCCAGGTCGCATTGGGGATATGCAAAGTAATTATCTCCGTGAGATAGTACAATTTTGGTTTCGCTGTTGACTGGTATTCGTAGTAACTATCCACATTTTCAGTTACACTCGCGATCATATCGCTTCAAAGTTCAGTCATGCACAATTAAAAGTTATTGGCTTGGTTAGTGCTTCCGTTGATGGCGTCGGTGCTCACTGTTCAGATGCCTCATTTCACTCTTATATTAAATGTTGATGGTGTGCTGTATTATTTATTTACAAAGTCCAGTTGTTTGATCGAGTTGCGGCATGGCCTTTACCAGAGATGATGCTCCCTTGAGACCAAATGACTAAGGACATAAACACATCACAAAAAGCAAAACAAAAGCAGTGTCAGTATTAGTGACATTGCCGTAGTTACAGCTCCAGTTACAGCCGAAAAGCAGACGTAGAAATATCCAGGCAGATGATTCGAAAGTGCTGTCAGAAACAGACACTGTGATACGGTCGTTCTGCGGACACTGGTTCAGCATTTGAGGATGTGACAGGTCACAGGTATGATGACGGTTATCTGGATTGCATAGGTCAGCACCGCCACCCAGGGATGTACGATTCGTGATCAGGTCTGCATGATGAGGACTGGTCAGCGAGGTAGTGGCCAAGGTGGATGGTACCTGTAACACAATGCCAACCAATCAAGTACACCCACATGCAGCGCATGGCATTTGGGTGAGGCCAGCATCCACGTTGTACATGCAGGTTTAAGTGGCAGGTCCTAGATGCGCGACATTCATCTTCTCCAAGAGACGGAACAGTCATTTACTTCGCATTTACCTTTGTACCTTTGCACGAATCACAGTCTGCCATCATACACATTGAGGAAAACCACAGCCATCAAGCACCCGACATGCACAGGTGAAACAAACACGTCCAAGTATAACATGCAATGTAGGTCTTTGATAGGGCAGTGCACCATGTGTGTCCTTCCGCCATGTGTGGCAAGATTAATGTGAAGAAGTACCAAACAATGGAAATGCCTGTTCCATTTCAAGCACCGCGCTACATTCATGAACTCAATAAAGAAAGGGAGAAGCAAGATGAGAAGCATGTGAAGGTATTGACCTCAGCAATGTGATTCAGGAACAGTGCACGCAACATACCATTTGACGAAATTTGTATGATTATGTTTGCTACTCTGGCCATGTGTTCATTTTAATAGTATGGTGGTGCAATCTGGGTTTTCATCATGATGCATCTATTCAGCGTTTTTGGATTGGATTGTGGCTTTACGACGCCCTCAGCAGCTGAGGCCATACAGTGTCGCCCGCCTCTCATCCGGCAGGAAGGGCGGGCATCTCGGGGAATCGAACCCCGTACCTCTGGCTTGCCAGACGATCAGCTTAACCACTGAGCTACCGACGCCCTTCAACGTTTTTCATCTTTCACTCTCTCGCAGTGATTTTGTTTTTCATCCGCACAGGTATTGAAAAAGTAATTTTAAGACACTGGACCTGAACGGTGGTAACGATGGGTGAATATATTTCCTTGTTGCTTAACATTAGGGAGGGGCGAGGCCAAAGTTGTGATGGGGCGAGTTGCCACAAAAACAGAAACATCACAAACAATGTCCTCTGATTAATCATGTGCGTTGGTTTAGTGATAAAATATTCGTGAAATGAGGTGGGAATATCACTTTCTGAATACCAAATCGACATCCTTCTTCAAGAAGTATCGACATCCCGCTCCTTGATGCATGCTTATGAAGTCTTCGCGTCTCCTTTCTAACAGTATCTCGTTTATATTTAGCATGTCTATGTTCTCGATAAGGAATGGTGGTACACGACCATTTCGCAGTGCAATTTCAATTAAAAGTATTACCTATAATGTGATCTGGGATACGACAGGAGCGCATAGCATAGTTATTATTATCTCTACCCAGTATATAGCTCTTAAATTATGCATATCAAAACAAATGATAAATGTACAGTCATAAGTAACTAAACCCAGCTTTAGCCCAACTTTGAGTCTGAGACATCAAACACATTTTAACTGATACTAATTCCATGGCAAATTTGGACATCCTACCGTGCTCATTTCGACATCTCATACCCAACGAAAAGCCATTGCTTTAAACCTGATTGGTGTAGTCATCGTGATCACCGATCCTAGTCAGTCACCACACGACACCAAGCAAACTAAAATGCACACCGGATTACAGGCATTAATCAGCGCAATCGTTCTACTATTTGCTTTTTTAACAACCGACTGAAAACTCCGTCCGTACTCAATGGCGCAGCCAAGACCAAGATTAAGACACACTAGGTGCATGCCTCTCCAGTTACGGCCAAGGAGGCCTAAAAGGTCATCCAAGATGGTTCCCAGAAGGGCCATCCGATGGTTTGAAAATGGAAATGTCAGCTGGAATGGTTTTTTTTGCTACAGTCAGAAAAAAATATGTGCAGAATTTTGGAAAGGGGGAATGATGGCAGAAATCAAACAATTTTCAAATCGGCGGAATTTGTATGGTTCCCGCCCCCATGGGTCTATTTTTCGACCAATTCGCTTTTTAGGGCCTCAGCCATATGTTAAGGCATATGGCTGGGGCCTTGGCACTGCCGCTTTTGCGAAACTCGGCAAATTTTGGACGGCCCGGTGTATTTTCGGCCTCCCGTTGTGCTCTTAGGGTTCCGCTGTATTTAATTGAGGCGTTTATTTTTCGCACATGTGTTGAAACCCAGCACAACCTTGACTCCTCCGGTATAATTCATCAGGATTTTAGCGTGACTTTTCTGGCACAGGTGTGTAGTTTCATGGGGCCCTGAGCAGTTTCTTAGGTTAGACGCAAATTTTCGTGACTTCCTGAATTATTTAAAGCCCGAGTCCCGGCCTTATTTTCGGGCACCAGACGCTATATATTTGTGTCTCACCGCGATTTTTCGAGCTTCGGTACGCCATTATTTCGGGAGCGTACGCAAATTTTGAAGGCGCCTGGGGGTACGTTTGGAGCTCTGGAGAAATGTTCCTTACTCAGATGTATGTTTTTCGGAATCTCTCCTTATTTTAAAAGGCCTTGGCTTACTTTTATGGAGTTCAGGTGTGGTTTTGGGGGGGATGCTGTGTTTGCAAAGGTGAATTTGTGATGCCTGAACCCAATTTTTTTGGTACTACCGCCGGAATTCTGGGTGCAGTACGTGATATTTGTGGATACCGTCGCGGGCTCTTGGGCGTGTTGTAATTAGCTGCGCCCCAGCGCGATTTTAGTGAACCCCGGTGCAATTTTTCGTGCGCCTGGTGTAAGTTTTAAGACGCTCGGTGAATTCACTTACAGCCCGCTACGCGAATTCTGGAGCCCCGACGCGAATGCATTGGGCCCAACGCGATTTTTTGGGGAACCGGCGCGATTCTTTGGAGCCTACCCTTTCAGCATGGGGTGGGCGGGTGGCATTTTTCTTTTTGGTACGCCACTTTGGCTGCTCGACGTGTTTTTTTTCTTCGGAGATGGCACCATCGAGAGTAGAAAGGCCCGTCGGATAATTATATTTCAGGGCATATTCTGAGTTGTCCGGTGCTCGAGTCAATTCGATAGTCCCCTTATGATTTTTGGGTCAAACCTATTCTTGTAAGCCCCCTCCGGGATATTTTTGGACCCCAGTACGATCCTTCGGGCTCTCGCTGCGTTGGCTTTTTTCGGTGCCCCAAAACATTATTATCTCTTTCGGGGACCGACTCCTTCCTAATTTGTGGATAGATGATGCAATGTTTGTGTCCGCAGGGTGACATTCTGGGGAGATATTGGCTCTTGGGAAGCCAGCTGCGACTTGTGAGGCTCCGGCGCGGTGTTTTGCCCCCAGTGAGATTTTCAAAGGAAGCGGCGTGCATTTGTTTTGGTATAATTGCGATTCTTGGCCCCTTGGCCACTTTTTTGATCCCTTGCGGGTGTTTTGGTGATTACGACACATTTTTGGGAGCCCAACACGTTTCGTGGGCTTTTGGAGCCATTGTTGGGATCCCAGAGTAAATTTCGTGTCCGGTCTGTTTTTATTTTCCCCGCCTTAATTTTTGGGTGACCCAATGACACTTTTAGAACCGCGGTGCGACCTGTCATGCCTCTAGAGTGATTTACATGGGCCGGGCGAGAATTATTGCTATCAAAGGCTTAGCGTGATTTTCAGGGGGGTCCCGGCCCGACCGTTTGTGGCCCAGTTGTGATTTTCTGGAACCCGGCACGACGTATTTTGGGCCACAGCGTGATTTTCAGGGGCCAGCTGGAAGCTTTTGATGCCCCAGCGTTATTATCAGAGGCCCCTGCGCGACTTTTTGGGATACCCAAGTTTATTTTTCTGAGACCAGTCGTGATTTTTAAGGAGCATGTCGCAATTTTTTCCTGAGCTCGGAGGATTATTGGGGGCCCCACAACCTATCAGGAGGGTGGGGGCAACTGCCCACAATGCTCTCCCCGCATTCGGTATGCCATTGTGCAATGCAATACTGCAATATAAGAATTCAGGAGTAGTTAATCTGGTTCATCACTCACACGTGATTTCAACTCCAAAGTTCTCCATACAGTTTGAGGAAAGTCCAACATCTCCTACATAGATCGACAAGGATGGATGATAAAGCAACAGGGAGGCAATGTAATTCAGATCTCAGTAGTTATGCTGCAATATATGCCTTCTTCCACAGGCTGCTTTGGAGATGGATGCGCTCCTCAAGTTTTGTCAGGGTTGGAGTTGGAGGTGGATGAGGCAGCACTGTGAAGGACATAACATATGGTTCAAAGGACTTCTACATTCAAAGGAATACATTTCCTTCATCCGCTTCAAACATGATTCCAGAAAGCACTGTCATTAATTTTAAACACGAAAAAAGAGTGAGCCACCTGTTGTTTTTAATGTTATTGAAGTGAATTTGTTGTCTTGTTAGTGAACTGACCACTTATTTGATGACTTATAGGTACTTTAACGTCGCCTGCTTCTATCATGAATACTTGTCATTTTCCAATGATGTGAATAAAAGATGCATTCAAATTACATCAGAAATTGTCAGAATAACTTATCCACAAACCGGTGTATGGATGGCGATGAATTTATCATGTTTCTTAAGACAAATGATGTAGATCTGACCTGCAAACTGGGAACTGAGTAAATGTTGTCAGCCCAGGATTCCATACCTGAAAATATATCACTTTCAACTTGTTATTGTTCTTTGTGAAGCAGCAAGTGAAATGATCCCATCACGTGCACCATGTAGCCCAAAAAGAGGGATTATCGCAGTCTAAGGTAACCACAAAACAAGTTGTACACACATCGTACCTCCATAAATCATTCAAAGGTTTCGCCGAGTTATGTTAGGCTAAGCTTATGTTATATGTTAGTTCTTTCCTTAAAAAATATTTGTTTTGTTTGTTCAAAATAAGTTCGATCTAGATTACGTAATGAAACTTTTTACTTTTAAAATGTTTGTGAACAAAACAGATGTTAGGAAATTGTCCAGTGGAAAATAATCTTAATTCATGCATGGAATGCGAGACTAGATTAAGTCAAGCTATGTTACATCTTCTTTTTCTTTACACTGAACACTATTTTTCAACCTTATATTACTCAAATCCAGTCCCATTTTTGGGAGTCATGTTGCCTCCCTATTGAAAACTACGCATGTGCAGAGGAAATGAGTGGTTACATCGTGTTCAGCACGTTAATAAGAAATTACCGTAAACTGAAGAGAGAAATTACCGAAAAAGCCAGGCATTATTGCAGTTTAAGGTAACCACCAGACATGCTCTAAACACATTTTACCTCCATGAAGCATACAAAGGAGTGAGGGTTGGTTAAGTCAGGTCAGGTTAGGCATTATTGTGAGAAAAAAAGGAAACATATTTAAAGCATGATAATTTTCTTTTAAAATAGCAGTGCAAGCTAAGTTAGGTTAGGTTAGGTCAGGTCTTTTAAGTTGAAAATAATTGAGAAAAACGCCTGGTAAATTTCAATAAAAACAATTTATTTCTTCCATGGAAAGTTGTGCTGGGTTATGCAAGGTTATCATACATCTTTATTAGCTTTGTTTTTATGCTATATAATCTAACTCCACACCCATCTTGGGTGTTACTCATACTCCCCATTGAAAAGTAGGTATTTCCAGAGGATAGGAGGATACATTTGTGCTTTTAGGTGTCTTATTAATTTTTGGAAAATATATTTTAAATGCAATGTTTATGAATGTGACTAAAATGACGGTACACCCATTTTCTGTGCAAATTCCAAGAATTCATAAAACACCTTAAAAAACAAATTTACCAAAATGATTGGTCGAAGCATGTTCATCACATTCCTCAGCATTGCATTAAAAATATAATACATCACAAATTACCTTAAGCTGTGCCAGCCCCTGACGGAAATGCAACATTGGGTGCCCCAATACTAGGCAGAAAAGGCACGAAGAGCAATGGAATTAGAATATTAATAAAAACAAAGTAAAACCAGCTCTTCTTGAAGACAATTATGGTAGCTATGTGGTATTAACATAGAAACCCTGAGCTCAAATAAGAAAAAGGCATGAACTAGACTTCTTGAAGGTTACATAACAACTTTTTCATCTCCTGTTCCTAAACACTGCGCGTAATTGCATCACAAATGTCTTACCTTCGTCATATTTGTCGACCGCAACCGCAAATCTTAACTTTAGATCTGTCGCTGACGAAATTGCTGTCGACGGCTAGGCTGTTTGAGGAAATTGTAAAGTATGCATCAGTTGCTGCTTCGAGCCGACAGGAACAGGAGGCAGTTGAGGTTGCCGCTGTCTAGACAAAGAAGACTGCTGTCCCTGCGAGTGATCTCCAGTCACCGACGAGATGTTCTGCCGATGGTCTGAAGGCTCGTCACCTATGTCCCGCCAGGGGTAAGAAGTGCCTCAAGTGTGGAAAGATGAACCATCTCGCTCGATGATGTAGGGCCTCGTTCCAAGAGAATGGTGTAGAGCCTCGTTCCAATGCCGCTTGACGAAGCACCCAAGGCCTTGCCCACTGCCGCGACTCACAAAGGACTTCTTGTGATGAATCGCTTACTGTTCGGTATTAGTTGTTGTGGTGATCTGTTTCAGGCAACGATGGACAGGATGCTGGAGGGTCTGCCAGGGTGTGTCGACTACCCGGGTGACTTGCTGGTCGTCGGAGACGACGAGACTGAACTTCTGAAGGAGCTGGATGATATTCCGAGCCACTTGAAGCAACACGGGGTGAAACTAAAGAAGCATAAGTGCCAGTTCAACCTGGATGAGGTGACGGCACCTAGACTGGGAAATCTCAGCAAGTGGACTGCGCCCAGTTCCAGACGAGCTGAAGGCAGTTCTGGAGATGCTGGATACGAGGGACGTCGGTGAGCTTCGCGCTGTCCTAGGATCAATAAGATTTTATGAAAAGATTGCCCCCAATTTGGCCCCCAAGGTCTCTCCGCTGTACACCCACCCCAAGAAGGAGACAAAGTGGAATTTGACGGCAAAATGCAAGCGAGCTGTGACACAAGCGAAGAAGCTGTTGGATAGTGCCCGGATTCTCATGAGGCACGGTATGGACCTCCAAATGAAGCTCATCACTGGCGTCAGTGCTGTAGGTGTATGGGCGGTACTAGTCCATGTGATGCCGGGCGGATACGATAACGTAGTGAGCTCCGCATCCAGGACACTGTCTGCCACAGAGCGTAAGTACTCTGTGGTGGAACGGGAAGCAGCAGCTGTGTCGTGGAATCTGTAATTTTCACCAGTATATCTACGGACGTAGGTTTTGTCTGGTGATCGATAACAGAGCTCTTTCGCTGATCTCAACCCTCAGAGGGAGTTACCCAGTTTGGCCGCAGCGATAATGCAAAAATATGCCCTGCAGCTGGTTGCCTACGGCCACGAGATCGAGCTACGCAAGACGAAAAACACGCGGATCGCCGTCACGTTATCCAGACTGCCGCTGCCCGACGCAGGGATCCTGGAACCTGGATCCGATCCAGGATCCTGGATCGGACTACGAGCATCCGAGATCAGATACGGCTGACGTTGTTTCCTGGAGGACATGGGGCCGTCTCTGATGGCAAAGGAGCTGGCGACGGCGACGAGGCGTGACCCCATCCTCGGGCGTGTGCTGACATACGTTCGGCCCGGTTGGCCGAGCAGAACGGGGAAGATTTCACAGCCTACCGACACAGGGCTGCAGAACTCTCCACAGAGGGCAACTGCGTCATGTGAGGGATCGAGTTGTGGTGCCCGCCCGACTCCGCAGACAAATCTTACTAGAACTACACTCTGGCCACCAAGGCGGTGGCAAGATGAAGCAACTGGCCAGGAGATTCGTGTGGTGGCCAGGATTGGACGGCGGACTGGAATCGTTTGCCCGGGACTGTTCAGCTTGCATCGAGAGGAGAGCAGCATCGTCAAAGTCAGCGCTCCACCCACGAGAACCAGCTTCGGGGCCTTGGGTAAAGCTGCATGCTGATTTTGCTGGAACTTGTCAGAATAGAATGCCGCTCATCATATGAATACGTTAATATGCGGAAATGTACATACACAGATGCAAGGGAACTTACCCATGTTTGCATGCACAAGCGTACTTCGGAGTAGCTGCACGTAAGCAACCGTACGTTAGAGCACAGGCGTGCTCAGTATATTGTTAAAATGTAGTTGTATTAAGAAGACCAGAGGTGTCTGTGGATTTATTACATTTACTAAAGTGGGGCTCGTTTAGGCCTGAATCTATGGGGTGGATCCCCCATCTATCCCCTCCATCTCGAAATCTATTGGACACATATCGAAACTGGACAGCTCAGGTTTGTCTAATATACACTTTAAGAATGTCGAAATGTCAACCTTCCCAGTGGAGAGCTCAGGAGGTAAAACGGTTGGTGGATTGATAAAGGCTATTTGGGCGTGCGTTTAAATTTTACGTCGACAAAATTGTCATAGCTCGGAACAAATGATTTTTAATGGTGTAAAGCACTAGATGTCCATACATGCACATGCAAAACATCCATTGGTGCAGCCAGAAGCCTGAGGAAGGGAAGGTATCATTCGTTCCTTGCTGCTGATCTTCGCAGTCAGTGCCACAAACTTGGACGTAGCTAAGAGGGTGATTGGATCGGTCACCCCATTCCTGGGATTCTACGGGATCCATGACATGACACGGCCCGAGGGCCATGCTAGTGATCCATTCGCACTCCTCTACGCTATTGTCTTGGAGGAGACAGAAAGTTCAACATAACTTTTTTAGTTGTTGTTTGGAGCCTAAGAACGCCTCCAAGCCCTTGCAAATAATAACGGGCCCTTTGAGATGTATACGATGTACACAAGTGGTGGGTAAGGAGGTAGATTGGGACACTGGAATCCCTCCCACACATATATGATTATCTACAATTAGTTGTGGGAACGTGAATAGGGAACAATTATTGAATCAGCAACACATCCCTGACATCGAAACTATTCCTTTTATAAGCAACTGTATTCGTGATCCAAGCTTCTGCAACAGTATTTTGGCCAGTTGGCCAACAGTTGGACTTCTCATACTCGCACAAAAAAAACAATGAAATAAAAACATAAATAAACCCAAATGTAAACATAGACGAGATCATTGTTTTCGAACAAAGTCTCTTGTCGAAACCCAGCGTATTCAGATACAATCGCTTCAGTCAATATGGAAAATGGCTCATAAAATGGCCATACAAGAGATATCGAACGAGAGCCATGCAGGGAGCAGCAGCATCGTGGAGGCGGCTGACAGCTTCAGTGTGTACTGACATTCGGTTGTGAACACATAGCAAATATTCATCAGCAAATATACATGGCTTTGTGTCATCGGGGATCGATATGGCATGTCCATTATGGCACCAACCCCGCCGGTCGGGTTCAGTGTGACCCGGCGAAGTAGCTGATGACTAGCGATTGCAATAGAATCCCACAACTTGTGGTCGACCACGAGTCGCTAAAGTCACGGCACCAGCCTACCCCAAGGCTCCGTGCCGTCTGGCGCGAGCCGTTCCGTGGCGGCGGCACCTAGTTGCAGACGTGGTCAGCCAATACATTGACACGCACATGACTGCGCACACGTGGCCGGCTGGACCTAGCTGCCGACGTGGTCAGCCAACACACTGACACGCGCATGACGGCATACACGTGGCCGGCTGGACCTAGCTGCCGACGTGGTCAGCCAACATTCTGACACTCACATGACGGCACACACATGGTCGACTGGACATAACAAAACTTTGGATTTCAGCCACTTCCTTTTCAATGCCATTTTCAGATACTTCAATTCATTTCAATTCCAGTGTATTTCAATTTTTCAGATTTACCATCGCTAAAAATGATATTTTGGTGACTAATGTTGCACGAAAATTAGCAAGTTTCACTACTTATCTCTAACTATGAACGTCTAGTTTTATGTCGTATGTGTTGGACCTGATTCACTATCACCATAGTGAATCAGGTCCAACAATGTTAGAGCAATGTTTTAAGTATGTTTAACGCTGCCCTCTTGTAGCAGGAAAAACATAAATTATCGGACGATGGTTTTATGGTAGCAAAGATGAACATGCAATTTCATTTCCCATGCTATCCTGTTTTATGGGGACACATTCCCCCAGGCCGGGAAATGCGTCCCTCTGAAAAGGTTCCAGTGTTCTCGCTCGCATTTTTCAGCTTGAGGCGCCTCTATTAAATAAAAAGGCTCCCCTTGGAAGGAAAGGCGCCCCTTGGGGAAGAGCCGAGTGCAACCCGCCCCCTCGAATTTTGCAGCGAGAGGCGCCACTTCAGGCGCTTTCACAGTGGAGCCGATCCAAAGAAATGGCGCCTCTCCAGACAGGTGCCCACATGATAATTTCTGGGTTCTACACTTGATTACAACATTGCTCTCTCGCGGCTATGAACTCGGGCTAGTTATAAAATTGTGCGTATTCACGTGTGGCTTCCCTTGCAAATTTGACAACTACAGTTGAGTCATTAAGAGGAAAGCGGTCAAACTGAAAAGAAAGTTATATGTTTTGTATGTCCGTAACAGCAATGTGGCAGCGTAAATTAAAAACCAGCGATGAGAGCACCGTCCGAACAGGTTATGACGAATTTCCTGGGGAGCCCCTAGTCATATAGGATACGAGTGGCTGATATCACAAAGGCTGCAAATAAACATAGATCTGACCGTCCTATTCCTACTACACTCAATAATTGTAAACACGCCGGACCTTCGACATTTTTGAAATTACTTCGATATCTCAACATTCTGATACCGTACGGCAAGCCACGTCAAGTGATACCCACATGATGCAAATTGAAGCCATAACCACGAAACGCAAGGACTCTGAAAATTAACACACGCCTTGAAGGGGGGGGGGTCGAAATCCGCCTACCCCTCCCGTTTTTCGTACATCACTCCCGATAGTTACTGGCAGATAAACACCATTGTTTGCGTACCTGCTTACAATTGACAGCCGCGTTGCTTAAAGCATGAAAAACGTAAATTGGCCAACAAATTTCGAGTTAGGGGCCGTCAAAGTCCAAAAATCTCGCGGCGCCAATCCACAAAAATCGGCGCTGATGTGCTTCCCATAGATTGGCAAAAGGTATTGTTCTTGGCAACACTAGCGACTTGTTTCATGTATATTATTATGCCATATAGTTTCAAAGTTATGTTAGGTCACCGAGGTCAAGTTAGGTCCAGTTCATGACAGGTTAATGGAACCAAACTTGGTCAACTGGAATGCTGTCATAAATGCAAATGACTGTCATGCGGTTGATGTCACTTTGTGTGTTATTCCCTACACATCTTGAAAGCTACTGTTTATCATTATGTACCGAAGCGTTTCCATACTTTATTCATGTACTTCACTCCATTCTTTACAAAGCAGGTTGCGATGAGCCGCCCAACGGAGATGTCAGGGGGCGGCCCGGTTATAGTAACCGCAGCAGGTAATGGCCCGATAAATTGCTGCTATATAGATGACCTGAGGTCAAATGTCGGGCTTAGCATCTGTACTGCATCAGTAGTAATGTCCAAAACACATTGATGCCCATTTTGGAGCGTTCAAACACAATCACAGCGATCCATAACAATGACAAGCCAAGCCACGCAAAACCAGAACATTTTGACATATTTTGACCTAGTATGTCCTTGAAGATATTGGCCATGAAATTTCCACACAATACAGTTCACTATCATACCCATCTACCCTGCGAATTTCGTTTCACCAGCTTTAATAGGAGCCGTGAACTTAAGGGCGGAATCCGCCCCTCCCTCCAGTGCGTGTAATTTTCGGACGCTCTCCAGGGCGCACGTTAAACTAATCTTTGACCTTGGAGTTTGATCTGACATGCCCCATATTGAAATTCTACTCCAGAGTTTCCCACGGGCTATCTCTCGATACCAAGCATGGGTAGCTTTTGGAGAAAACGAAGGAACGTTGGGCGACAGAAGAAATGACTTTGACCTTTGACTTTGAAAATTAAAGTGATTTCTGAACAGTTTGATGGAGTACGACACGACACATTGAGTCACTCTACTGGATGAGAATTGAAGACATAGCGACGAGGCGCGAGGATGTCGAACCATTTAAACTAACCTTCGGTCTTGTGCTTTGACATTGACATTGATCCGGTTTGAAATGTTGCTTGAGGTGCACCACGGGCTATTGATTGGTATCAGATGGGAGTAGGTTAGGGCGAAGAAGAAAATGCGAGGCGACTAAGGAAATCGGTTTGACCTTTGACCTTAGAAATTAGTTATATTTGGTGGCATTATGATACAGCACAAGCCACGTCGAGTGACACCCACTTGGTGCAAATTGAACCCATAGCGACGAATCGCGAGGACTTGGAAAAATTAAAACTAGCCTTTGAGCTTTAGGATTGATCTTCCCACATCCTGGTTTTAAAATGTTACTCGAGGGTTCACCATGGGCTGTCGATTGATAGTGGATCTGGATAGGCTTGGGCGAAAACCACAAAAAATATGAGGCAACCGATGAAATCAGCTTGAATTTTGATCCGTCAAGACTACTTCTAAATTTAAACTTTCTGATAATGCACATCCACTTTACGAATGGCATCCACTTTCTGCAAATTGAAGCAATAGCGACGAAACGCGAGGACATCGAAGAACTGAATCAAACCTTTGACCTTGACCTGTCCCGGTTTGAAATGTTACTCGAGTGTTCACCACTGACTATTGCCTGATGTCAGATTTGGATAGGTTTGAGAGAAAAAGAAGAAAATAGGCGATCGAAGGATCAGCTTGGCCTTTTCTCTTTAAAAAATAGATTGCTTAGCTTTCTGATACTGCATAGCAAGCCACATTGAATGATCCTCATTTGGTGCAAATTGAGGCGAAGGCAACCGATTCTCCCGTTCGGTCAATATGACTTCAATGTCACCATCCAATAAATCAAGCTAACATTTGACCTAGAAGTTTGACCTTGACATGTGCCGATTTGAAATGTTGCACGACGGTTCACCACAGGCTATTGCTTGATACCAGATGTGGGCAGGTGTGGGCGGAAAAAAAATTGGAGACGACCGAAGAAACCGGTTTGCGTTGAACCTTGACCGTTAAAGTTGTATTGTGAAACCTATGTAGTTCCTTCCGGCGTGTTCAGTACAGGCAGAAGCATTCGTGGCAATTGATTCGAACGATCTTAAAACCGTCGTGGAATGCCGATGCCATTACAAATACGCCTCTGGCGAACTCGTCACTGAATACGAATACGAATACGACATTAACTAGACATACGTGCTTACGGCTCCCCATGACTTCCCTCAATAGTCTCGAAGGTACCCAAGAACACCTAGAGTCACATTTGTTCAAGATATATCAATATATGAGCAGGTGAATGCAACCTAAGACGTATAAAGCCCTGCGATAATGCAAATTTGTTGCCTAGCAGAGCACAATTTTCTACCCAAGTGAAAACAGAAGATGGTCAAGGTTCATGTTCTTCAAGAATTGGCTGGAAGAAGAAAAAAAGTTTCCTGATTTATAATTATAATTTTTTGCAACTACAGATAGCCTGTGAAGCTCGTTGATTGCCTAGGTCGGCTTTTTAGTATTGTTGGTGATTCTCTGACATACATATTTTCACTTCATAAATGACTAAGTATAATTTTGCAGAGATGATACTCAGGTAGCTGAGGCTGGGGGACACGACAAAATTGAGGGGGCAAATCGTCACTTCTCAGAAATTGGGGGACATGTCCCCTCTCCAGCCCCCTCAATGGTTACACCCATGCAGCACACCAATAGTTAATCCCTGATTCCGAAGCAGGGGGGGGGAGGCAATTACAAACGAAATGTCATCATAGATAAGGAATCAAATTGTGAGGCACCAAAAGTGTGTAAACACTTGCATTCTTAGCGGAGTACAATCCAGGCAAACATGGGAGGAATATACAACTTGCAATGTCTTCATAGCCATGAAAAGGTTCTTAAAATGAATGACTATTATTTCAAGAAATTTCCAACGTTTCGGGTTTGATACTCAATTGCTGATATATGGTGATCAAGTCTGAAGCACAAAACGTCGGTAATGTAGTGAAACAATGTAACCTTTGAATGTACTGTCCCAAAAGATTGAGGGCGAGGGGGACATTAATACCTTGCGGGGTGATAGTACGTGTCATCCCTTTCCCAAAATATGCACCACACGACTCCTAATCGACAAGAACGTAGCTTATAAACGTCTATGAAACCTAAAGTGATCTGCCCTAAACTTTACTTCAATGACTCCAAGTTCCTCAGTTGAACACGGGTCATGTTTGCGTTGCTAGACGCACACCAGCAGATGTTACGCCACACGTTCAGCAATGAAACCAACATCGGAGGGCCCTGAGCCTTAAGCCCTCAGTCGGCGCGATTTTTGGTCAGGTGCATCGATTTGTAAGCCTCAATGCAATTTGTTTTAAACTCTATTCGACATTTTGAAGGTCCCTTGTTTTTTATGTACACTGAACCATTCCGGAACCATGTGGAAGCTTTCAGGCCACGGTGCACTTTTTCAAGATCCATCGCGATTTTTGTTCTCGGGAGGATGGAGTCCAACGATTTTGTGAACTCTGATACGATTTTCTTAGGCCGCGGCGCGATTGGTATGGAGCCCAGCATGGTTTGTTTGAGCACTATCGCCGTTGTAGTGTCTGGCGATATTTTTTATAGTTATACCCAGCGGCTTTGTTTTGAGATGAATGGCTCACTCAATCTAACTGCAAGATACCGTCCCAGTCTCCGTAACACCCAGCCCTACACCCAGCCGGTTTGATCTTTTATCACAATATTTTGCAATGTCCTTTCTGCAGCGTTTTGTGAGCAAATATGATGCCTATGATTATGTAAGCACTGATGTCAGAGGATCCAAATGGCACAGTCCAGGTAACAGCTTGCGAGGTTGCCATGCAAACACATTAAATAGCCGTGAAAAATAGGAGTATGGAGACCGGGTCTAGTTGATACACGGGATGGTTAATACAACAGCATTTTCTCCAAAAGCATGAAGCCGGTTGCCATGGCTACTGTTGCACATGTTGCTACTGACACCCTCTTCTCACGGAAAAATCAAGCCCAAGTACTTTTGACCCGAGACTACAGAATAGTAAAGATGTGACACATTTTTGGACCGAAAGTGCCTTTGCTTTGCCCTAAATTTATAATCTGTCGCCCACTTGCTAACTTTTTAAGTGTCAGCTCATTACCATGTTCTCTCAACTTTGCGACTGTGAAATGTGTTTAAATTCGTGCTTAACATACAGCCTGTTTCAACGTTTTATGGATTGGAAATGGAACAAAATAACCATACAATTGCCTACTTGTATTAAGGCGTCTGCTAAAACTGAATCAAGATATCTATGGAATGAACGTTTGAGCATTCCATAAATGGCATAAACCATTAGCTATGGTCAGTCAAGACTCACACCAGTATTGTTACTGTAAGTGTAAAATATGAACCTTTTAAAAGGAGCAATCTAGTACCATCTATATTCATAACATAGTTTGCTTAACCTACATTATATCAACTTAACCCATCATCAGCAACAATTTAACCCTATTGCGGGGTAAGTTGATGAACCGATAGTTGCGCCATTATTTGCTCTCTGGTGGAAAGCCCAGAGGACGCCACGAAAACAAAATATCGTGATGATACCAGGTTTAGGCTCGGCGTAGGTGCAGCAATCTCCTCGCTACCCCTCCAAAGTGATGAGTTATATTGAGTTTCGTTAAAATTGTATCAACTAGGCCAGGTTTCCCCTATCCAATGATTGCAACAATGACGTCATTAAGGTTTTCTTCACCTCAGGCCCATCCATTGTTATGAAGACTGTAGCGAGACAGAGGAACATGAGCTTATCACACGAAGTCACCAGATAAGCACAGTAGATGTTATGCCAAAGTACGCCCACACATCCAAAAAATCAGCCAGACTTCGGCCGCTTTGTTGTAGACATCGGGTATGGTTGAAACATTTTTACCAACTGTAAAAATCAAACATGTATTTGGAAGTTGATGGACCCCTGCCATCCCAACTTTCAAGTTGGAGAGGCAGTTTCCCATACTGGCATCACAGTATCTACAATGATGATGTCTTTCACCTCATTAAACTTAAAAATGCAATAAGTAGTACTGATAGCATATTACATCCTAAGCGATCACTACAGCTTGAAGGCATTCATTCTTGCTATATTTGTGGTTAATAAGATGGAATTCCATGTTTAAATATACCTAATTGTTCTAGTTTTTCTGATTATGAGGGAACCATTCAAATTGTCCTGCTCGAACAACTTGGAATTACGCTCTCAATACGAACTAACGTGTACATTGCTATGTCTGTTGCCGACGGTAGCACGAAATAATTGGTGATTTCGCACCAGCCCCAGCATCACTTGAACTTCACCTTCCCTCGAAGCATTTTCATTGCCCACAGAGAAGTAGATTAAAATACTTTGTTTTTGTCTAACGCGACACGGATATGAGTCACGTTTCTGTTTTCACCGTAAATCTAACCTAAATACGTTCCCATTGCTAGTCGGTTGGTCATTGGTTTTTACGACACATCGACCGTTGAGACATGTAGCGTCGCCAATCTCTCATGCCGATTGGTCGCGGGCGAAGAGTAGCGACAGGTGAGACTCGAACCCACAACCTTTCGATTGTGAGACGAGCAACTTACCCCTAAGCTGCTCGTCCCCGTGTTCCCATTGCTAAAATCCTTTGGTGGGGGGCAGGATAGCCCGCGCTGAATTCGAAGTTATTAACGTATGACAAACGTTTTCATGGGACAACAAATGCGACTCTGCGCTGTTTAAGGTAGACATTCGAATTACCCCGGCCCATGCAAACTGAGTAACTGATTTTATTAATTGGCTTACATGTTATCCTAGCTGGGTCGATGGTCGGCCCATGACCAGCCTCGACCCTTGGGAGGTGGAAACTGAGGTCACCCGTCGGACACAAGCTCCCCTACTCGCACGCCACCTAAAATTTGGGGAGCTCTTGATCAGATCACAGACCTCTTAAACACACAGGTCACCATAACACCAGACACACACCGCAACACATCTCAGGGGATAATGCACGCATGGGAGTTGGAATGGATGCCTGAGGAGAAACGGCTCGCAGGTTTGCGAGCCAGGGGATCTCCTCGGTGTACCGGCCCCCTCCCCCCACAAACAAACCAAACACTCACATTCTCATCCTGACTTTCACATCCAAACAACAACCCGCACATGTCACAGCTGGTTACATCACATACAAAGTAACATCACGTGCACCCCTCCCTCGTCGCTGTTCCTTTTGTCAAGGATATGGCCACACGAGGGGGTGGCTGCAAACACACAAACCCCATATGTGGCCTCTGTGCCGAACCACACTACACTATCGAGTGCACTAGTGAGGTTAGGAAATGCGTGGGCTGCGGCGGGAACCACTCCTCCCGGAACGGGGCTTGCCCTCGGTGGAGGAAGGAGAAGGTCATCCTCCGACTCATCCCACATCGAGGGCGTGGCCCCGTCGCGGGCACGGGAGTGGGGTGACGAGCAGTACCCGATGCTCACTGCCCGGCCCACGCAGACACACACTCACCCTAGAGCCACCCCTCAGGAAACCCAGACGGACCCTACAATTGTCATTCGGCCAGAACCCACAACAAAACTTAAGGCACAAGCACAGTCACCTCCCCTCTTACCACACCGCGAAGCATACAAACCACCACGCCTATCACTCCCCAGACCCACCCCAAGCACGCAAGGGGGAGTTTTTCAGACTCCCCCCTTCACCACAGACCACCCGCAGACTCAGAGGAAGAAGACGTTAGCTCAGATAGCGCAGGGAACCACTCTACAAACCATCCAAGCACCGACAACACGAGCAACCAACAAACACTACATCCACGAACAAACCAACCACAACACCCATGAAAACCAGAACACGTAATAAACCTACTCGACACTAGACAGCATAGGAACAAACATCCGAACAACTCCTCAACCCAGTCTCTCCCAACTCTGCCCATGACATGTGTTTATATATTTTTTAATCGAAAGAAGCTGGTGCCAGACCGACATCAGAACCTCAAATGAACGTAAAAAGGAATTGGAAAATAAAGAAAAACAAAACAAAACACAAACAAAAACAAAAACAAACAAACAAAAAGAAAGGAAAAAAAGTACAAAAAGAAACGAAAAAAAAACAACAACAAAGAACTAGATAAAAGACAAAAAAAAGAATGTAAGAGACAACTAACAGTGTATGACCATGTATGTTTGCAATGTTGATACCAAAGGCGATGACCCCCCAACCCCCTCCACCAACTACTACCAGGCACCGTCCGGACTACCACCTCCATCCGACTTCAAAGTCCTAAACAGCCGAAATCACCACACGGTGGCAGGCTGCTATAATTCACTTACACACACACACACACTCCTAGCTGGATGCTGCATGCGAGCAGAATGATTTCAAGGTTAAAAAGCCATACACTTGACATATCGTTCAACACCTTGCACTATACATATGTGTATCGACCTTAAACCAGTCAACCACGTCGGCCATTGAATAAGCCAGACCGTCCGCTGGTGTCAGTTCCCAGTAGCCCAGTCCCAAGCCTGCGTTGGAAGACCACGCATCAACTACCCCTCCCCTCCCCCCAGACGACCTCACGATATAGTGCCTCACCCTCGCCGTATCCAGTGGCATGTGCACGTTGTCAGTGGCGTCTTCAGCTTGATCTCCAAGGATACCTCCACATGACTGACAGGGAAAAGATGATGCGCCAACAGCACAACAGCATATAGATCTGAAGATACTGTACATGTTGACAAAATGATGAATAGTTCAACAACTGTGTCCGCCACTGCAGTCGTCCGATTCCCAGCCTGCGTGGCTGGGCGCTCGACATCGCAGCCCGGCTCGGATTTCCCGAAGAGACGAGCTGGCCGCGATCTGAACGGCCAGCCTGCTTCTAAAGCAGAGCTGATCTAGAAACGGCTAACTAATGGCGATATTGCAATTTCTAATGGAGCACTTAATCGGTACAAAGTAAATGAGAGCACTCAATATCGGCTCACAATTACCTCTGGTATTCTCTTCCTCAATCAACAAACATAGAGATGTGTCATTTGTGAAGGTATTAATGAAGAAGAAAACACTAGGTGGTCATGAATATTGCGGAGGATCAAGGAGGGACGCTCTGACTT
>JAOTOL010000280.1:0-25891 GCA_034440575.1 Imbricaverruca yamaguchii | reverse complement strand
TACTGGTAGAGCTCGGCATCCTGATTAACATGAGCAAACACAAGAAGACGTATTACACAACACCACAGATATATTTAGGGTCAAAAGTAAAATGTCATCGAGGTTGGACGCCTCCGATTTCTTTCAAAATTGGTTCTCGGGAAGCACCCCTTGCAGAAGGGCAGAAATCGAAAGTTATAGAATTGATTGACCCGTGCCAAAGCATGCACAATAAACGTTCATTCCATTCGGGTCCAAGTTTTAGGAACGTAACGTGAGGAGTTACTGCCCAATTGGGGAACGGGTGGCATATTCCCTTTTTAATTGAATATATGATGCTATTGTTTTTTGCGATCTGTCTGTCTGTCTGGCTGTCTGTCTATCTGTCTGTCTGTCTGTCTGTCTGTCTGTCTGTCTGTCTGTCTGTCTGTCTGTCTGTCTGTCTGTCTGTCTGTCTGTCTGTCTGTCTGTCTCTGTCTCTGTCTGTCTGTCCCTCTGTCTCTGTCTCTCTTTTTTTTTTTTCTCTCTCTCTCTCTCTCTCTCTCTCTTCTTGAAATCAGCTCTCTGGACAACAGCATTGCTGTGCTTATCGGCGAAAATTCATTTGTGAGTCAAAACAGTACGTGGGCCGCTAGTACGTCGGTCAAGTCGTTGACGCGCAAGCCGTTACATTGCGCGCCAAGTAACCAATTCAAATGTCAACCGGCTCGCATGACGGCCTGTATAATTCGCGCAGCGAGAGGTGGTCAGTGATTGGATTAACGGATGCGGGCAGTTACTCCAGAGTACATTTTAGTAACAGAATACCACGAATGCATATGACTTTCCATTGGTCTCCGGAAGAGCATAGGAGTGGCATCAATGTCCTTGTCTGCAATACCTATAGTTATTGCGGTTGTACATAGGCTTCGCCGCCACTGAGTTCCGAGGCCCGAATCCTCCTGGGATGTTGGAAAACTTCGGGAAAATATGTCATCTTCCGGCAGTTTCACAGTTTCTGTACCAGGCAACATCTGACTCTGGTGGGAGAATTCGTCAGACGGTGCCATCACGGGTCTGCCGTATCAATGCTACCATGGCCCGCGGCGTGCCGCCCGACTGGACCAGTCTGCCGTCGGCTGGATGTCAGCTAGGTGTCGGCTGCATGTCGAAATTGGCGAGCATTCCACTCACCAGCTGACAGCGAGCCGCTGTCGGCATGTTTACTAGGAATATGTATATACATATATATCCACATGCACACACACACACACACACACACACATATATATATATATATATATATATATATATATATATATATATATATACCATGTATAAGCTATCCGTGGGAGGTACCTCTAGCAAAGGCAGACATATGCGTAAATGGCATCAACGCTGTTAGCAACAGCAAAGGCGTCCAGCGTCATATCTTCTGCTATGCAATGTCTTGCATTATCGGATAATATCCTTCATGCAATTTACTATCTTCTGCCCCCTCTTCATGCTAATAAAAATCAGATTGATGCCACTTTGGCATTGGCATCAGATTGATGGCTAAAAACCGAGGTGAAGTTAAACCTTAACTAAATCAGACAGGTGATGAAGTAAGACGGCGACTATTGGTCCGACATCCAAAGCCGAGAGGGGCCTTTTAACTTTCTCAAATGCCGTGTATAGCTTGTGGTGGCCTGATATAAGCGTGTGACAGAGCGCTATAAGTTCGTTCTACCATCTAATACGGTTACATAATGACATTAAAATTAGTCATAGAGTCATAAATTCCAACACCCAGACAGGGTCCCAGTAATAAACCGAGCTAATTCGGAAAGAAGCCGTATGCGGTCGCATGTGGCCGTGAGACATTAGTACGTGGCCTACCCGTGTGCAATTTTGATGGATATGTGAGTAGTCCAACCTCAGTGTCAGTGTCCTGTAATAACAATATAATAACAAATGATAAGTATATATGTATATACATATATATCAGTGCTTTCCGCGATAACTAATTTTCGGACCTGCGATAACGATAAAACGATAAGAAAGGTTTGCGATAACGATAAACGATAAACGATAAAAAAATTTCACAAAATTAACAGCGATAGCGATAAAACGATAACGATAATTGTTTTTTTTTAAACAGCGATATGGATATTTTTTTAACAAGAAATGGACGCGTACAGATGCTGGTGTTGCATACCTGGCACCATGCAAACCCCAGCTGCCATGCAGCCCCGTCGCTGAGGGGCACTGATTCCGACTCACCAAGATGACCAAGCGCCGCAAAAGCGCAGTACACTCAGCGGCCGCTTGTACACTCAGCGCCGTGGACGCATTCAGTCCGCCGCTTTGTTGGATGATGGTTCGGTGCTTGAGACATCTGGCCCAGCTACAGACCATTATAGGCTACTTTAACACATTGTCTTCAATAGGTACCTACTTATTGTATATCCCAATATTCGCCAATGTCCAAGACAACGCTTAGCACAGTGGAAGTACATATATTCTGTCACTCCGTAAGTACCGACATACCGGCAGAAGTAATTATATTTTCGACGCAACCACTTTCGATAAACCCTCGTACGTCATGCGTAACGTCGTCTGTTTTGCGGCGCGAGGAATATGCTTTTGACAAACCCTCGTATGTCCATCGTCCCTACCAGTTCTTAAAGGTTTTATGTAAATAAGCCTCAATCAATAACTACAAAATCTTATTTCAAATTCTTTATACTGAGTAAACAATTTTATTTTCAAACGATAATGAAATAATAAAATTATCTCAATTATGATTAACTTTGAAGATAGGCTAATATTAACTTGAAGATATGCATAGTTGCCAGATATGCGGGAGTGTAGAACAATGCCAGTTCTTAAAGGTTTTTTGAAAATAAGACTCAATCAATAACTACATGTTATTTCAAGTTCTTTACACTGAGTACAGAATGCTATTTTCAAATGATAATGAAATAATCCAATTATCTCAATGACGATTAACTTTGAAAATAGGCTTATTTTAACCTGAAGATTTGGATAGTTGCCAGATATGCGGGAGTGGACCCCCCTGTGACTGACCTCTGCCCGGCCCGCCGCGCAAATTTATACCACCCGTCGGCCGTCTGACAGATCTGTACACTTAGCAGATGGCAACAGGTTGCGCACACACACTGTCGCGCGGCATACACTGTCGATCGTCTTCCATTTTTCCATCATCCCGTTTTACATTTTATCGTTTATCGTTCATAATTTTTGGAACTTGCGATAAGTGGATGAGCGATAATTTTGAAAATTTAGCGATAAACGATAACGATAACCGATTTACTTAACAGCGATAATTATCGTTTATCTTTTATCGCTCATCCTATCGCATGCGAAAACCACTGATATATATATACACACACATATATATATATATATATATATATATATATATATATATATATATATATATATATATACACATATATCTATATATATGTATATATACATATATATATATATATATATATATATATATATATATATATATATATATATATATATATATATATATAGACGTCCTGGTCATCATCTAAGTACCAGTTAAGAGGGGCGTTCATAAATAGCTGGGCTATTTGAGTCGGGATTTCTTCATACATTCTCGGTGCAGATATGATGGACAGCGATGCAAACGACAAAAATCTGGAAGTAAGTTTATGTTGCTTTTTGAGTATTGCGCGTGGATCATAGAGCATGATACTCTAATCATGATGAACACCATATATAATCGTACTACAATACGCAGCGAAGATATGCTGGGTTAAAGTACAAGTGTCACCGTCGTCGGACTACTCAGATTTCGTTAAAATTGACATGCAGATACTCCTCCATATCCTGATAAAGGCACATAATGCACATAAAGACTAAGAAGAGTGCTCATAAATAGCCGTTAACAGACGCCAAAGGCCAGGGTCACGGAAATCGGAGTGCTCATATTTCCTTAAAACACACAGGTAGATCTTGATGTGCTGATCGCATGAGCATGGAACCAAAGAGTTCATAAACACATGAGTCATTCAAAGTCAAATGACAGGGTCAGACTACCCAGATTTCCTTCAAAATTGGCACGCAGGTGGCCTTTGACGCGCTAACCAGCATGACCCTACACGCTAAGAGGGACGTTCATAAGCAACCGTGTTAGTTAGTTATTTGGGCTTTAGGGCGCTTCGAACAGAATTGATAATTCGCACCCAAGCTGAGTTATTCAGTCAAAACTTCGTCTTGCATTGACGGTATAGATATAACTTACGGCGATAAAACTAATGTGAATTTGTACGTCAACGACTTCTTCAACCGTTGGCGCTCTCCAAGAGGAGAAAAGGCTTTCTTTTCCGCAGACAATTCCTCTCCACCTGCCGATCACTATTCCAAGATCTCCTTTATGGTGCCGTCATTGCGATGTGATGTGTCCTGATCCCAGAAGTGTTCAGTGCATGCACTTTCTTTCTTCACGTCTGGTGGGATGCCCTGCCACGATCAACATTAATAGACCCGCCTCTGCCAACAACAGTTGAGGCCTGGAACCCTGACAGAACTTGGGTCGCATCCGCTGCTCTAAGACACATCCATGCGGGTATTACGTGTGACTCGCGCTTGTGTTACTAGACCACTCGTGTTGCGCGATATCGGGGGGATGTGGTGCGGATGTACTCGGGTAGATAGTGCCTGTGGAACTCGCGATGTAATCTTGATTGGGTGTTTTTTCGGTGTACGTTTTTCCTGTTTCACATAATCTTGTATATATAGGCTTAACCTAGATACGCCCCTGTTGATCTCACTTGGCCTCAACACTTTATGACTTCATCCCACGATTTTCCCGACGATGCCCGATTGAATTATAGTACCGTGAGGTCACACGAGCGCCTTATTTGCTCACGTATTTTATCAACATATTTTCGGGACGTTTCCACTAGACACAGATTCGGCGATAGCACTGGGTAAACGACAGTACCACTGCTGGGACCTGCAGGAGTCTACTCGCTCGTTTTTCTGTTTACGTTTCATGCTGCCCGGAAGGCAATTCATTTTCAAGAATCTATGCCCTGTCCCAAAGGTGTCACTTTACATACGATGGGCACTGATCCCCCATCCAATAATTAGTTTGCCCTCCCCAATGATTGATTTCCCCCTCTCCCAATCAGACATTCTTAACTATGGGGCCTGTAGAGCCGAAAATTAAGAAAGCTCGGAATATGCCCCTTCTGCGCTCAACGATTTTTTTTAGCCTATCCGGACACATGTTATATGAAAGGTAAATTGGCCCCTTAGCCAATATCACAAAGTGACACCCATATCCCGCCCGAAAGTTTGCTTCCTGTTAGCCGTTCGGAGCTGTCCGGATGACCAAGAATCCTTCTGACACCATATATATTTATTATCCCAAAGGGTAAAGCAAATATTCTCCCGGACGGACAGAATATTATAATATTTAATTATTCAATATTCTAAGTTACTTGGTAGATCGATGCTATCATTGCGCTTATCACTTCAATTAGGTGCATGGTTCGAGGAAGCGCCCCCCGGTAATCGATAAGCGTTGAGGTTACAGGGATATTATAGCAAAGTCAAGGTAGAAAATCGTCTTTGTCCCGCGCCGTAGTCACATAGTGTATATGTATATATTTGCCGCGAATTTGACACACCAACACTTAAGCCGACGCACGGACAAAACATGGTTGACGCTCTCCGAACGCGTGGATAAGGACTCTATCGGACGTTCGATAGATTCCGGACACCTATTTTCGCCCGGGAGTCCTGTGAAGCACGCTTTACCTGGCTTTCGGGGCGAGGAATCGACCATAATTAGTTTACGGCTACATAAAAGGTGTAGGTCGAAGCCCTTGGATGCTGCCACGATTATTGTTTATTGCAATACGGCTTATTTATGACGCATGTTGAGGGTTTCCCCCTATCCGTTTGCGATATATTTTTTGTATGATGATACACGCGCAATAATCGGAGATCAATATAACATGGCCAGCGGCGGATTTAAGATTTGGTAAGAGGTTGGCACCCATAATTTGTGTGCACCGTCTGTAGGTGGAAGTGTTCCTATAATTAAAATATGGTCTCACAAGGATGGGATGCGCTCCGAAAACTGCGTGTAGTTTCTGACGGCATAGCACCATAGCAGGTATTAGTCTTTGTGACATTTATCAAGGTAGTTTGGAGCGCATATCTCCGAAAACATTACACCGCCTGAGAGTTCATCTCGTTTCCTCTCCGATGATTTATAATTCGTCACATCGGCCACCATGTGGAGATGTGGCCCCACATGTCAGTCCAGGGATTCTCACATTGGTCCGAGGCCTCTCATGTCGGTTTAGGGGCCCCATCACGATTGCCCTGCCGTTGGATTTAGTGATGAATGGTGTGGTAGAATGTCAACCGAGAAGTTCCGCGTATCGGATGTGCATTCAAAACCTTCTGAGAAATGCGAAATAAAGAACATGTCTGCGTCTTTTCATACCGCGATGCACTTCATATATTGCATTCGATATGTCTTAGTCAAATAATGCGGCTTATAATCAACACGCAATAGCATTTTACGTGCTTATGTGCTCAGTGTGTTTGCGAGGACACCGTCCATATCTTCGGACACTTGAGCCACCCCAATCATTTTCATAAAACGACATACCTGGGTGAAGGTCACGGATTGTTTTGTTTGTGTAGATATCCAGCTTTATTAGCCTGACACATGGATATACGATAGCAACCCGAAGCATCACAGGTTGGTGTGAACAGCAGGGTATCGTGAAGTGCAACACACTAATATTCGGTACATGTCCCCCTTGGTGTTAAAGCTTCGCGGAGTTGCTGCAGCTCACGTTATACGCACAAATACGGCGAAATGCTCTAGTCCCTTCACGGCTACGGCAACATTCCATCATAACTATATATATATATATATATATATATATATATATATATATATATATATATATATATATATATATATATATATATATATATATATATATATATATATATATATATATATATATATATATATATATATATATATATATATATATATATATATATATATATATATAATATATATATATATATATGCCATGTGATCACCGAAGCTCGCATCATATGACTGTGCCAAATGTTCCTGCAGTCGCATGCCGTGTGACGGCAGACGCGGACACCGCATAGTGCGCACGAGCTGCACACCTGCCGGGCACTGTTCAGCTGTATAAGCTAGGTCACAAGGTCAAGAAAAAGACACAAGACACAGTATTATTCAGCTTGACACGATGGGTGATGAAAATAAATATATAATGGAACAGCGGATATGGACATAATATCGAACATATGGACACCAACATTGTTCCATATCAACTAGATCACTCTCTGGATAGCACAACATGGATGCTGATTGTATCGCTGCCGAAAGCCGGAATAAATTGTCCACAGGTACGGCACATCACGAACGAATCAAATCAAATACATTGCCAAGGTAACCATTTCATTTCGCAATGGGTGTGATCTGTGGTAGACGAAAATACTACTGTATTTCACGCCACAGGTAACCCTAGCTCAGCACGTGCGATCATGTTCAACGTGTTTGTTGCGACATGACGGGTCGATCGCTATCAGCCACATGGTCATGTTCCACAATGCTAGGACCTTACAGCGGATCTCCCTGATGCCACCACCAATGTGACTTGCACTCAAAAACGCTTCGAGTACTTGACGACGGATTCTGACGCTACGGTTTATACATCTACTGACGCTGCGGGTACAGCGTCCTCGTTCGCTCACTAATGTTGCAACCGTACAACGATGGCTCCTGTCACTGGCATTGCGATGGTGTTCCACAACGCTTCCGTCAGGTGGCGTGCGATCACGGAGACATCAGCCGTGCGACGTGTGATCCAATCGATTCAGTCCCAGGGCTCGCTCTCATCGACGCCGCGTCAGAAGACGCTTCTTGGCACTGCCGACCTTTTGACACACCATCAGTGACGATGCATCCGCATCATGTTGGCTAACTGACCGTGCGAACGTTAAGCGTACGCCCTGTGACGATTCGCTTGTAGGATGTCAGCGCATTGCTGGTGCAGCCACGTTATTTCCTCTCACTGCCAATATGACTGTATGACATGCGTTCACTGAAGCTGGCATCATATGATTGTGCCAATGATCCTGCAGCCGCATACCGCGTGACAGCAGTCGCGGACACCGTATAGCGCATACGGGCTGCACACCTGCCGGGCACGGTTCAGCTGTATAAGTTATGTCACAATGTCAAGAAGACACAATACGCAGCATTATTCAGTTTGAAACGAGGGATTGTGAAAATAAATATACAATAGGATAGCGGATATGGACATAATATCGAACATATGGACATCAACATTCTTCAATGTTAACTGCATCCCCCTTTGGATAGCACAGCACGGATGCTGATTGCATCGCTTGCCGAAAGTCGGAAGAAAAACTTTCTTTTGGGAAAGGGAGATGAACGTATGAAACACTATAATTATCCTGCCCATGAGTATGCAGAAGACAGGTGACCTTAGTTGACACCATACAGCATTTCGGATTATGCTAAGACACACAGAGACGAATCACATGGAAACACTGGTCTCTGAGGGTGATCTAAGTGAAGAATAGTTTGTGGATTAAAAAAAAATAGGCGAATAAACAATAAGCAGTAAATCACATACACATGCACACACATGCATACACACATATACATACATATATATAAGCACGCATATGTATATATATATAAGCATGTGTGAGTGTGCATGTGTATGTAATTTAGGGCTTATTTGTGTGTTTGCCTACTTATTTTAATGCACAAACTATTCTGCTTCACTTAGATCATCCTCAGAGACCACAGTGTTGCTCTGTGACTCGTCTTTGTGTGTCTTAGCATAACCCCAAATGCCATATGATATCAACTAAGGTCACCTGTCTACTTCATACCTATGGGTATACACATGCATGCATGTATTTATGCATGTATATATGCGGGTATGCACATATGTATGCATTTTGGAATTTTGCTTGCATACACAGAGACGAATCACAGTGCATCACTGTAGTTAAAAAAGGATGGATTAAGCAAACCCATGGACAGGTGGTGCCATTCTCATGAGCATCGGCACTTCTCTAGAAGGCTTCAGTGCACCCCTCCCCAGTCAACTGATTTCAGCCTAAAGATACCAAAAGGCACCCTACCCTCACACAAATTTATGGATCAACCTCTGTAGAAAGCCAAGGCATCAGCAACAGCCTGAGACTGGACCAACAGTCATGGGCACAGAAGAATAACCTTGGGTTCTTTTACGACACATTCAGCTGGTAGGTCATATAGCATCACCAACTTGTCACTGTGCATTACATGATCCCATCTAAACGCTTTACAACCGACCTTCATAGTCATGGACTAGGTCTGACATTGTCTGGTGATCAATTCTCTCATTTTTCCCTTGCATCTGATGTTCGTTTTTATCTTAATATATTTTTTTATTCCATTCTCTCAAATTTCCCACATTCATCCCATTGGCATTTTGTATGTGTTGGATGTGGTCATTATGCGTGACCACCAGGTACGTAGTGTTATATGTTGTTGGGGGAAATGAGTTGTATAATGACTTACAATTGCCACAATGTTGGCTTTGTTCCCCCATAAATAAAACTATCAAAATGGGCCATATGGAGTGTGCCCCAAATCCATTTGGACCAGATCATTTCCTTCATGTATTCTGACCCTCCCCTCACCCCAATAGTACTCCCGATGTGAAATAGTTGGAAGAATTGTAGGTTTTATGATATGAGCACGACTTTTTATGCCTGAGCACTAAAGTACATATCACAAATGGACTCATGGTAAATATACGTAATATGAAATGTACATACAGTATATGCACCTAAGCAATGTGTTTAAACGCAGACACGTATGCTCAAATGTACGTACATTTGCTGTTGCATCTTTTACGTTTACGTACTGATGCATATGTACGTTTGTCCATGCATACATTTGCGCTTACATACTTTGGCGCCAACGTACGTTTGTGCTTAGGTAAAATTACGCTTACGTGCATTTGCACATACGTACATTTTCACTTACATACATTTGTGCACATGAAATTTTGTACTTTCGCACTTTTGCGCTCATATACATTTGCGCAAATCAGACTTTTGCGCTTACGTACATTTGCGCATACGTACCTTTGTGAATACGTACATTTGCGCTTACGTACACTTCCACATACCTACATTTTCCAGAGCATTTACGCTCACGTACATTTGTCATGCGTACATTTGTGCTTACGTACAATTGCCGTACATACATCTGCGCTTATGCACATTTGCATACGCATATTTGCGTATTCATATCCGCCATGCGTACCTAGATACGTGCTAGGCTCCTAAACATATATTAATCATGACCTAGCCCACCACCATTTTTGTCCTGAGGTAAATTAATTCTTGATGCAATTATAACACATGTATAGACACAACTATACATACATGAACCTGAAGCAATTATGTCCCAAAATGTAGTTACAATTTGAAAATAAAAGCATCAAATTAATTCAAACCACATTAGAAAACAACGAAATATATCTGACAAAATCAGCTACTTTGCACCTATGTATCAAAACATATTTAGATAGGTATCGATATACATGTCTTATAATTACTGTACTTTGAAGCCTAAATAGCAACCTCGGTACCACATTCATAAACACTGCATCATAAAAATAAATTTCAAGAAATCAGAAGTTACCAGTAACTACAGATGTACCACCTTTTCAAGGTATCATTCAGACATAATAATTTTAGTCTTAAAAAACAGGTCAGGCTAGGTTATGTTGGTGTTTTTAACTTTACAATTGTTCTGGTGGTGGTGGTGGATTGGAGTTTAGGGGTGCGTCAACATCTAGGGTCATTTTTATCTATCATTTTTTAAATCTATCTAGGGTTTAGGGTCAATTATCCAGTCTTATAAGCAATGTGTGATTTAACATTGCACATTTGTTTCGTTTCCTTGCAAGTCATCATGACTTGGCAGTAGGTACATACCTAGAAGAGGGGGGTTCTGAACACTTGAGGCATTATGTAACAAATAGCTCTACTGCCACTTCTGTACAGCTGAACCAGTAATTGTACTGTGTGTACTGAACACAACAATGAATAATCTATCCATATTCAAACAGTTCCTTTCAATGAAAATCCTCTAGACACTTGCAAAGAGAAACTTTAAAAGGGATCATCATGTTTGTAGTGGTGTGCCATATTCTGGACACCAAAATGCTGTTGTGCAAGATTACCTCATTGTAGTTGTTGGTGCAAGCTATTAGTAGCCACTAAAAAATGCTGGTATAATTGCAATTTTTTAAAATAAAATGAACATCACTTCCTTATGGTTTCCTTAAGCACTGCTCCTGGAAGATTAGGTGCAGTGCAGCACTCTCTACCAGCATATCTGAAGTGCTGGAGCTCATCCTTGTAGAATGGCTGGAGCCATTTTTCCATACAAATGATGCTCAGTTTGGCTTCAAAGCCGGACACTCCACCACCCAGGCTACATATGTTCTGAAGGAAACTATTCACCACTATGCCAGGCAGGGTAGCCCAGTCTATGCCTGCTTCTTAGATGCCAGCAAAGCATTTGACAGTTTGTCATGCAAAGCTTTTTCAAATACTAGCTGACAGGTGTCCCGACAGCATACCTCAGACTTATAATTACATGGTATCGGTCCCAACAGATGGGAGTGAGGTGGGCTGACAGTAGACCAGAATCATTTTCTATTAAGAATGGTGTCAGACAAGGGGGAAATACCTGACCTCTGCTGTTTAATGTGTGCATAGATAAGCTTTTATATGATTTGCAGAAGACTCATGTGGGTTGTCATGTTGGACTGCATGCTGTAAATGTTCTGGCATATGCTGATGACATTGTTCTGCTGGCCCCCACTAGGGCAGGACTTCAGGTGCTAGTTAGGTCATGTGAGACCTTTGTGGCCTCAATGGATGTGAAACTTAATGTTGAAAAGACTGTCTGTATGGTGTTTTGCTCTCAAAGACCATACTCATCATCACATCTGATGTGTTGCCAAGGGCCACAAGTACTCCTCTGTGGAAAACTGCTTACATGGGTCCAGTTCAGATATCTGGGGCACAAAATTGAATGCAACATGAGTGATTGTGCAGATATAAAGACATAAAGACATAAAAGATTAGTGCAACTATGAGCCACAAGGGCCATTCTTGGTTGCACTCTGTACACTGAACCAGTTGCACACAAAATCTGTCAATCAGCCCTCCCTGTAATACTGAAAAGCAAGCCCTGTATTCCTATAATGATTGTCTGCTGTTTTTAAAGATGTTCAATGTGCTGCTACTGACAATGTTTTCTGGCAGCTGGTTCCAATGTTCTACTACCCTGTTGGTGAAGAAAGTCTGCCTTAACCTTGTTCTGCTGTGGTTAACTTTAATTTTGAATTGATGACCTCTAATTGCATCATTTCTGTTCAATTCAAACACTTCCCCAAGATATCCCCTCTCCAGACCATGGACAAATTTAAAGACCTCGATTAGATCTCCTCTCAGCCTTCTATATCTAAGTGATAACATATTCAATTTCTTTAATCTTTCATCATATACCAGGTTGCTTATACCATTAACCATTTTTGTAGCCCTCTTTTATACTCTCTCTAAAAGCCAACAATCTTTTCATGGCTAGGAGACCAAGCTTGGATACAGTATTCCAAATGTGGCCTGACATATGCACAGTAAAGCTTCCTGAAGACTTCCTCACTCCTGTATGATACATTCCTATTTATTGCCCTGAGCATTCCCAGTGCTTTCTTCCTGGCTTCCTTGATCTGTTCTGATGCCCAAATTTTGTGTTTAGAATAATACCTAAATCCTTCTTTGCAGAGATATGCAGAGGACCAGACATGCATTGTATTACCAGGTAAACATGCTATGTGCTGCTAGGATGTGCAGACAAGCTCATGCTAGTTAGGCAGTTTAAGATATACTGTCCCCTCTATGGGTGTGAATTGTGGAACACTGTGGATGTTGAACGAGTTTCCGCTAAGTCTGTATAGCCCATCACTCCTGCTTGAAAAGGCTAGTCAAGGTTCCTAGGTACTCTCGCAATCATGAAGTGTGTTGAAAGCAGGGTGGGAATTAAGGCTCTTCTTTAGAGATTTCATCCCTTAAAACATTTTTTGCACTCCATGTTCATACTGGATAGAATGGATTCCTCATGTACTCTGACAAAAACATGCAGAAGGAAGAAAAATGCCACTAAAAAAGAATACAAGATTAAAGAAAACATCCACCAAACATGTTATTCTACTTACGATTACCAAATAAACTAGCCACTTTTTGTACCATCAAGCATACAGATAACATCCAAACACACACCACATCAAACCACAATCAACAGAAATGCCAACAACATGTCGAACCTTGCACATGCTCACTGAACAGTGCCCTCCAGACTACAAATTTGGTGATGTGTCTCCAGAAACCTGCATCCGAACCACCTTGTAGTGGGAAAAATTGTTGACTGATCCTTTGCTTTGCATTCAGCTATCACATCCAACTGGCATGTGCTGTACTGGTGCAGTAGTGGTATTGGGTCTGTATCAAATAGGCTGCATATGTAGGTAGGTGTGTGCTCTGAGCTGAGGGTGGAGTGTGAATTATTTGTTTGTTTTTCATTTAGCTAGCCTTGCACTGGGCCAACAGTGAAAGGAAAGCACATTGCTCCTGTGAGTTATAAGAGGTGAAGCTGGGCTGATCATCACAACTCCCTGTCTTGTGGTGCCATCCATCATCCACTTCTTTGTTTCTGCATGCTGATGTGACCAAAAATGACAATGTACATTACTTATTACATAGGTAAGTCTACTGACTAGGTACATATTATTTTCCTTCGGTTACTGGTAAATAGATTCCATACATCAAAAAATATTATGTCCATGAAAACATAGTTGAAAATGTACTGAGGAAATCTGTTTGCACGCTGACTCCAAACCTGAAAAGTAGGTTTCCCATTGGGAAACCTACTTGGGAAACCTAACTGGGAAATTGGGAAACCTAACTGGGAAATTCCCAATCTGGTTGAGTTTGGATTTTGGAATGCTGCCATGCCACATGCTGGTGGCAAGTAGACATCTTTTATTTGTGCATAGCCTCATGGGCAGCAGCAATGCCATTATAAAAGCACTATGTAAGAGTGAGATAGCTTGGTTGGGTATTATTGCACAAAATCATGCTCAAATTAGGTATGAATATGAACTTGCATCTATGGATTTATTGGTGGCCAGTAAAGCTGACATCAAACAAACATTTAGGTCACAGCTGGAATAAATTGTACTGGAAAGAGCTGATCAGGCTTATGTGCATGACCCAGGGTTGAAGTGAGCAGATGTGGCACAGTGGTCGCTCTCAGTTTGGTTGTGTTGCTGGTCTGTATGCATGAAGGCATTGTGTGTTGTATGGTAGCCCAGATATGTACTGAGAAAGGTGCAAAATACAGGTCATTATTATTATTATTATTGCTAGCGCATACACAAAGAATAGGTAGAGCTGTGTGATCAGGCCTTAATATTTGGATTGTAAACAGGTCCAACAAAGAATAGGTAGAGCTGTGTGATCAGGGCTTAATATTTGGATTGTAAACAGGTTCATTGTTCATTTATGAATATCACCTTATTTTTCTTATTTATGCGCTGAACATCATGTGGGAGATATTCAAAGGTATTTGCCTCAAATAAGGTGTCCATTAAACAGAACATGTTCAGATATCTACCTTTTCCCTAACCAATGTAAGCAGGTAGGTGGGCATCTATATCTTTTTGGCCTTGTGAAATACCAGCAGAAATACATCCTCACCGTACTCACTTGTCTGTGGCAGAACCTCATGAAAGGGCTGAGCACCATCCCTGCAAGAACTTGATCATGATGCAACTGCAGGAGCGCTTCCACGTGTCCAATTACCAACGGCTTTTCCTTTTGCAAAAAGTCGTCAGGAATTGTGGTGATTTCTTAGCTCACAACAAATGGCAACAATTTTGAAGCCGTTTGTTATTGTTTATGTGCTGCCGTCTGCCGGCACGCATGTAAGCTCTTGTGCCGCTGAGCGTTTACGGTGTCATCTAGCGGTCGAATTCAGAACTATTTTTGGAACTTATGAAACCGGGTACTTATGACTTTGGGTACTTGTGAATTCACCCTGTCTGGAGTATTTTGGAAGTTATCTGGCAACTTTTGGAACTTATGAAACCAAATCTGGCATATTTTGGAACTTATGACTCTTGGTACTTGTGACACTTGGTACTTATGAAGGTCCCGTTGAGAGTGGGGCTGTGGGGGCAGAGGGAGGGGTTGGGTGTGTTTTGGATTTGAAGGGTTGAAAATGTTCTTTCTTAATTCTTCCAAGAAGGGTTGCCCCCGGAGGGCCCTTCTGGCCCCCATTAAGAACCTTAAAACTTTTTGACTTTTTGACTATGACTTTTTTTTGGAGTTTTCTTATTTTATTTTCACGTGCGCGGAGTTTTTAAACGGGTTTCTTTTGTTGGGGGGTTCCAAGGTGGTCGGGGGGAGGGGTGTTTTTACCCCCTCTTAGTCGTAGTTGTTGGTTTTTTTTGTAAAATAGGGGGTAGCTGGGTGTTTCCATGAAGAGGTGTTTTTTTTTGTGGGGTGTTTTTTATAGTTGTTTTGAAGGGTGTCCCCCTACGAGGGAAGGGGAAAGGGTCCCCTTTTCCGGCTTACCTTCCGAAATGAACTTTCTTATTATTATTGTTTAGTTTTGTAATATTTCTATCGCCCCAGGGACACAGGGAAGGAGGGGGGAATTGGGTACAAAAACAAAACTACAATAAAAGAGTGGGAGAATTTTTTTAAAAAAGTTTGGAGAGAGAAGACAAAACAGGATGAAAAAAGAGAAAAAGTTGGGAGGGAGGGAAGCAACCACTCTGGTGGGTAGTGGGTAGTTGGTTTTGGAGAACAACCCCCCCATAAACAAAACAACAACAAGAAGGTGGTGCAATCCCCGAGGAGAAAAAGGACCATAGGTTTCATGGATTGAAATAGGCACATGCACATACACAGTTTCAACATGCATGCACATACCCACATATACAATTACATATACTTAAATATCCACACCCAAAGGCAAAGGGAATTAAATTGCAGCTCATAAAGGTATAAAGGTGCATATGCTAGGTTTATTTTTTTATGGTGGAAATGCTGGTTTGGGGGCCACTCAGTCCAATATCCAAGGGAGACTATCATGGAAAACAAAGGGTATACATAAAGGGGCCCTAGGAGGGGAGGGGAAAAGTTAATTTTAAGGTCCAGTTTGGGGGGTTGGGACCCTTGGGTAACCTCTGGGGGAAATTTGGGTTTTAAAAGGCCCTTTGTTTAAAGGCTTTGGAATCATTTAGCTCACACTTGTAAGTTACTCCATAATTTCACAAGTAGCTGGAGTTTGCACATGGCACCCCTGAGGCCTCAGATTAAAAGAGCTTCTTTGGAAGCAAGTCAGCTTTTCAGCTTAGACTTCACCTTTCATTCACACTCACATTCACTCTCCATGGTCCCATGTCATACCAATAGCACCATGGCAGTATGAGCGGGAGCATAGCCAGGGGTGTCTTAATAGTTTTCAATGCATGTGAGTCTAAATTGTCATCCAAAAAAGCTGCCATGTCTCACATCATCTACATATGTTTAGTCCCACAACATGAACCCCTGTAAAGCATCCCCATGTAGATATAAATAAAAGAAATAAAATAAATTTTTGGTGGTCCAGACAACAATGGATCTGCATTGTGGTATGCATATGCTACCCTCTCCATCTACTGCTCTGCAATTGATCCCTGCACCCTATTTCTTCGACCCCTTGCCCCACTCCTGGTTGTGCATACTGTGAGCTCTTCAAGATCCATCCTCTGGGGTGTTCTGCCTCCTGTAGGTGATTCATCTTTATGGAAGGATTTTGGGACTGATAGTGTGGTGCTGGCTTGGTTGGTGCATTTTCAGTTGCTTGTATAATTTCATGATATGCCAAGTTATGATGAATGTGGACATACCTCTGTTCTCTACTCTTCGTGCCATTAACCTTCCATTTTTTGTGTGATAGTTTACTATGAGTCCTTTCTCCATAGGCCTCCTAATACCTGCATTTATTTTGCCCGTTTTGCCATCAGATTTTCATGTACTATGATTTTGGTCTTGTGATCACCTGTCTGATTGAATTTTGAGTCATAAACAGCACTCCTGTCATCAAGGTCTTGGAATTTGACCAACACCCTCTTATTTTGTCTTAGACGGTGGCATGCTAAGATTGAACCTTTCAGTTTCACTCCAAGTTTCTCTTCTATGACCTTTTTCGTGATTTCCCCTTGTTTTTTCCTGGTTCCTCATATGTGTCTGGTGGGCAAATGGGAACCCACCCCCACCCGAGTATCAGAGAATCCTCCCGTGTGTATTGTTCAAGTACATGCATCTGATTGTTTGTGTCTACTAGTTCCTTTTTAGTTGTTTGTTTTCCTCCTTTAATTGTTTCATCTCATCTTTGATTTTTTTCCATTCTTCCTTGATATCCTGCATCTCCCTTCTGAGCTCCATTTCAATTCTTTTTTGTATTCCCTCTTCTACCAATTTGTTTACATCCTCCATGACAACCCAGTCCAGGTCCCCAATTTAATCTATATCAGCTAGTAAGTTATCAATTGTGTTTATAATCCTAGTCTAGTTTTACCCACTAATTTACCAGTAGCAGCCCAAGCACATAATCATAAATAAATAAAAACGGGAACAAGATAGTCTGTATCTATGCCTTGGTCTACCGGTGCACCACCTATGCCCCGTATACTTATGCGTCCGACCGCTCGCCGTCACAGAGCCGAATTTAAACTGCTTGCTCAGCTCTTCAACCATCTCACTATCCTCACCCAATATAGTCCCATTTATTTCCAGTGGACCAATTGTGCTAGAAACTTTACTCAGCTTGTAGAAACTAAAGAACTTTTTGCTGTCCTCATTACAGTTCATAGCCGAATCCAACTATTTTGCTCGCTTTGCTGCTCTGGTTTTTTTGCTTCAGTGTCTCTAGCTTTTCGATACGACCTTAGATTTATGGTATTTGAAGTGTCCTTAAACACTAAATGCAGTTTTCTTAGCCTCCTTGCTTTTATAGTCTGGTGTAAGCCATGCTGGCTTTCCTACTCTTCTTTCCACCTTTGCTTTTGGGGAACCTGTCTAACCTAAATTTCCTTCAAGTAAGATTGGAACTTTTTCCACATTTCACAGACATTTTAATTGGCTAATTCTTCTTCCCATCTTATGGCACTTAAAGCCGCTCTCATGCAGCCAACGTCTGCTCTGTTAAAATTAGCCAAAGTATCCTTAATAGTTCCAACTACATATCCCTTGAATATAACTATGTTATGATCATTTCTTCCCAGAGTTTCTCCTACACCCAAGTCTTGAACTAAGTCACTTAAATCCGAGAATACAAGGTCCAAGAGTGAGCCATGCCTGGTAGGTTCCGTTACAAACTGGTGTTAGAACGGGTCCTCTTACAATGACTCATATTGTTATACTTCAGGGTGGTCAGAAGGGCCCTGCGGTCCTGCAGCAGCTCCTCACTCCTATCAGGGCCTATGCTATTCACCCCTACCTGTACTACAACTGTGCTAAACTGGTGATCACTGGCGGCCTGTGCCACCACTGGCACCAGGTCCTGACCTTGGCACCAGGCCTGGTGATGCACCTCCTGCCCCTCCTACCTTTACAGAATACCCTATCTAGATGTCCCCCACGAGAATCACCTACGACCAGCACTGTATCCTTACTACTACTATCTTTGTGGCAGGATAGTGCTTGGAATCTATTAGATATTGATATGCCTGCTTGCCGAGCAGTTTGACTAGGCTTCCTCCCATTTCTACCACCTGCCACCTGCCACTCACTGACCCTTTCCTTAGGCTCGCGTCTCCAAATCCTCCACACCCTGACCTCATGCCACTTCCCCTCCTGTGACCTACCAGAACTAGCCCTCCTCCGTTCACAAGTAACACTCTCCTCTAGAGAAATCCCAGCCACCTCCACATTAGGGGAAGCCTCAGTTACCCGGTGGCCCGTGACCACCTGGGCATGGGATGTCCCTGCTGCAGATTGACTCCTACATGTTGCGTTTTCTTGCCTACCCGGTGGAACAAGGCAGCCTTGAGCTTTGAAAGCTCTGCCTTAAGGGCCCTAAACTCCCCACCCACCCCACGATGAGGCACCACCTTTTCGTGGTGGGGGGATTGAGTGCCCCAAAGACCCGGCGACCATCATATCGGGGAGGGGTGAGACTAAGAGTGCCTCACTCGTCCTTCCATCCATAAGCTCCCATTCCAATGCCCATCTCATCCCAGCCCATGTCCTTCACCTGGCCCTGCAACACCAACTATCCCTACCATAAGCAGGCAGGGCAAATTCCCCGGCCCTGCCCATCAGCTCTTTTTATCGGGGGTAGCCGCGCCCCCTCGGCCCGCCCCCGGGGTTGACTGAGTCCTGGAGGTTGAGGTCCCCCCGTCGCACGGTGCTAGTTGTGGCGGGGGGACCAACACACCTCTTTGGTCCTGATATCCAGAAGGGGCGGGCGGGCCCGGCGGAGCCTCACGCGGGCCAAGTGGCTGGTCGCCTCGGGCCGGGGGCCTGGGATACTTTCCAGTGTCTGCCGGCCCGGCCGGCTGGGGTCAAGGGGTGGGCGACGCTGTTGGTGCGGTCGGGGTGGTGAGTCACTCTCTCCCGGCCGTACGAAGCCGCCGCCCGTCCGTATAACTCTTCGGGCGCCTGGCGTCCTCCCGTCTGCGGAAACAGGCGTCCCCCAGTATTGCCCCGTCGAGGTGGGGAGCCTGAAGAGCTGAACACCAACCACACTACATGGCAAACCAAATAAAAACACAACTCCTGGCTCTTCTCGCAGGGGCCAGACAGTCCGATCCCCGGAGGGCAATCGGCGCATACAAAACCGTGACTTTGTACAGACGTGTCCCCAACGAAAGATAACAGATTCACACAGCAACACTAGTTCTCGTATACTTATTATACGGGCATGTGAAGGTGCCAAGCAGCTGGCGTCTTTATCCCCTTTCCAACGACGTAACGGATGTGACAGACTCGGATGCGTTGCGAGGTGTCAGCCTATGCGTGACGGCGGGCTGGAAGTAGAGTTCTCGAGGAGAGATGATGCCAAGAGGGCGTTAGCAGCCGAACTGTTTGTATGCATTGATCACTCAAGGCTCTTGACTAAATTAAGCATCCACGGTATCGACACTTCTTGGTTTTCTGCATACCCTTTGCGATCATACCCAGAGTGTCAGCCTCACTGACAATCTGGGCAATCTCAAAAAAGTCTACTCCGCTTCCCAACGGCATTGGTGTCTTTCAGGGATCTGCTCTCGGCCCGCTCCTCTACTGCATCTTCGCTAACGACCTCAGTCTGTTCGTTGAAGGTGCAGTGGCAGTCCAATATGCGGACGACACCCAAATTTTGGTTAGTGGTAAACAATCGGAATTTGGAAATATCGTCACGAGGATGGAATATGTTTTGGCCTCTCTTGACTCCTTGGTTTCGTGCAAACGGCCTCAAAGTGAATGCCGGAAAGACGCAACTAATGCTGCTGGGGAGTCAGCAAAATTTGCGCCACACCCCCAAATTACCGTAAAATTTCGCGATCACAATCTAATTCCCATCTCGAAGCAAAATCTCAGGTTAATCTTTGACCGCTCTCTCAGTTGGGACTCCCATGTCTCCACTATCACTAGGCGCTGCTTCGGTACTTTGAGTGGTCTATCGCATCTGAGGAGCTACCTGCCTTAGAGCGATTTTTTAGGACCTAGCCTGTTTTTGAGGCCCCATGCTATATCAAACCCCGCTGTGCTTTGAGGGACCGTTGTGTCTTGATTTTTAGTTCCGGTGTGTATACTTAGAGCAGCAGAAGGCAATGTCGCTTTTTTTCCAGACTCCGAAAGATTTGAAGCGCTCGGTGCATTTTCGTCCTCCAGACGTCACTTTTCTGGGCTTGACAGTTTTTAGTGACTGATTCTGAATGATGTAAAGTCCCAGCCAAGGCCTGATTTTTTCAGGCCCTCGGCGACATTTCTGTATTTTTATGTCCCGCCGGGATTTGTCGAGCTCCGGAATGTTTTTCGGTGTCGTATGCGATTTGTTAAGGCATCTCGTAGTATGTTTGGACTAAGGGGTTATTTTTCTGGTCGGAACATTTATTTTCGGTACCTCCCTTTATTTTTTAGGGTTCTGGCTTGATTCTTGTCGGGTTGCGTTGCGACTTTGGGACCACGCTGTGCTTATTTGGGGACAACAACGCCAATTTTGTGAGCCCCGAGGGAATTATTGATGCCTCGGCCACAACTTACGCGACTACCGACGGAAATTTTGGGTCCCATGCGCGACATTTGGGGGTGGGGGGTGTTGGCGCCAGTTCACAGGTCGCGTTGTGCTAATCCGACCCCAGGCCCAGACTATTTTTAACGTTCCCCGGCGCAAATGTTAGAGCCCGAAGCAAGTTTTTTGGTGTCCGCTGTATTTATTTAAAACCCTTAATTATGTGGGCCCGAAGCGAATGTATCTTGCCCTGGAACCTTTTTGTGGACCCCGGCGCGATTCTTAGGTTCTTCGAGCCCGCCTTGCTAGGACGGAGGGAGATTTTCCTCTTTAGCATGCCACTGCGGCTGCTCAACGAGTTTTTTTATCCAGCGGATGGCACCATTCAGAGTAGAAAGGCCCTCAGGATACTTTCCTTTCGTGACCTCTTCTGAATTGTCTGGTGCTCGGGTGAACTCGATATAATCCCTTTGTGATTTTTTGGGATCGACTTCTATTTTTGTAAGCCTCCTGCGCGATATTTGTGAGCCCCGGTGCGATTCTTCGGGCTCTTGGTGCATTTTTTCCGTGCTCCAACGCACTTCTTCCGGGGTCCGACATCTGTTTGGGGTCTTTGACGCAATTTTTTGTGGCATTCCCGCACTTGAAGTTGATGTAGTAAGGTGTAGACTTCATTATTGTACCTATGCTACCATAATACATTATGGAAATAAGTATTTTATGGGCTACACCCAAGGTTAGTCATACTTAGTATCGTGCCGTCTATTGGCTTCGGGGTGATATAATGCGGAGATGTGTTATTAAGGTTCGCATGATGTTTCATAGTTCGTTCGATGGTACCTCTGGGTGACCGTGTTCAAATGAAGTCTGCTCATGTACGTCCGATGTCACCGCTAGGTCGTCACTCTGACCTTAGATGAACCCTCTATAACCTACCACTTCTTCGACTTCAGATGCCCGCTCTTCTACTTTAGACAGTCCCTAGTCACGATGCTGCCCCGAATAGCAAGATTGAATCACTGAATGAAATGGTGCATAGTATGAAATTAACCTTTTAAGAATTGCATTCTATTTTGGCCAGGTGCAGACCCAGACATTGTCACACGGCGGCCATGTCCGAAGGACACCACTTCGAAAATGCAGAAGAGAGAGAGAGATAGAGAGATAGAGAGAAAGAGAGATGCAGAGAGGCTTAGATACAAATATGTATGCAGAGAAACAGGTGTGCAGAGATCAAGAGATACAGGGATCGAGAGATGCAGAGATCAAGAGATATAGAGATCAAGAGATACAAAGATCAAGAGATGAAAAGAGTGATGGAGAAGGGAGAGAGGGAGAGGAATATATGGATATAGATATCAATGTATGTATGCATACATATATATATATATATATATATATATATATATATATATATATATATATATATATATATATATATATATATAAACATATACATATCTGTAGATGAAGACATGGACCTGTATTTAGATATAGATATATAGATTAGGTATGTGCCGCGCCTTCAGTTGTTCTTGTGCCTTGTGTTCGCCGACGTTAAATTCACGATAGTTTTGCAGGACTCGCAAGCGTTTGTTTCAGCGCTGGACGCCCAGCAGCCATCCCAGAGACTCGTGTTTCGCGACGTCACCCCTCGCCGAAGAGCGGATAGCTAGTGATCATAGTGACTTCTAGTGATCAAGCCACCTCCTGCCACAAAACACACAAATGCACATACACACAAATACACACACACACACACATACATACACACATACCTACACACACACACATGCACACACACATTTACACTCACGCTGCATATTACTAGGTGCCGAGCTCGGCTGTGGCTCAGTCACCTATTGGTCCGTTAACAGCAGAGCTGGGGCAGGCTGTCATCTAGTCTGTTGCGACGGCACAAAATATGCTGCTTATCCCCCTGGTTCTCTAGATCTACCAGGAGACATAAATAAGTCAGAGCGTCCCTCCTCGATCCTCCGCAATATTCACGACCACCTAGTGTTTTTTTCTTCAGTAATACCTTCACAGATGACATCTCTATGTTTGTTGATCGAGGAAGAGAATACCAGAGGTAATAGTGAGCCTATACTGGAGTACTCTAATTTACTTCGTACCGATTCAGTGCTCCATTAGAAATTGCAAGATCGCCATTAGTTAGCCGTTTCTAGATCAGCTCTGCTTTTAGAAGCAGGCTGGCCGTTCAGATCGCGGCCAGCTCGCTTCTTCTGGGGAAATCCGAGCCAGGCTGCGGCGTTGAGCGCCCAGCCAGGCAGGCTGGGAATCTGACGACTGCAGTGGCGGACACAGTTGTTGAACTATTCATCATTTTGTCAACATGTACAGTATCTTCAGATCTATATGCTGTTGTGCTGTTGGCGCATCATCTTTTCCCTGTCAGTCATGTGGAGGTATCCTTGGAGGATCAAGCTTGAAGACGCCCCTGGCAACTTGCACATGTCACTGGATACGGCGGGGTGAGGCACTATATCGTGCGGTCGTCTGGGGGGAGGGGAGGGGTAGTTGATGCGTGGTCTTCCAACGCAGGCTTGGGACGGGCTACAGGGAACTGACACCAGCGGACGGTCTGGCTTATTCAATGGCCGACGTGGTTGACTGGTTTAAGGTCGATACACATATGCATAGTGCAAGGTGTTGAACGATATGTCAAATGTATGGCTTTTAACCTTGAAATTCTGCTCGCATGCAGCATCCAGCTAGGAGTGTGTGTGTGTAAGTGACTATAACAGCCTGCCACCGTGTGATTCCGGCTGTTTACGACTTTGAAGTCGGTTGGAGGTGGTGGTCCGGACGGTGCCTGGTAGTAGTTGGTGGAGGGGTTGGGGGTCATCGCCTTTGGTATTAACATTGCAAGCATACATGGTCATACAATGTGAGTTGTCTCTTACATTCTTTTTTTTGTCTTTTATCTAGTTCTTTGTTTTTGTTTTTTCCGGTTCTTTTTGTACTTTTTTTCCTTTCTTTTTGTTGGTTTGTTTTAGTTTTTTGTTTTTGTTTTGTTTTGTTTTTTTCTGTTTTTTCCCAGTTCCTTTTTTACGTTTGTTTGAGGTTCTGATGTCGGTCTGGCACCAGCTACTTCGGATTTAAAAAAAAATAAACACATGTCATGGGCAGAGTTTGGAGAGACTGGTTTGAGGAGTTTTTGGGATGTTTGTTCCTATGCTGTCTAGTGTCGAGTAGGTTTATTACGTGTTCGGGTTTTCATGGATGTTGTGGTTGGTTTGTTCGTGGATGTAGTGCTTGGTTTGTTGGTTGCTCGTGTTGTCGGTGCTTGGGTGGTTTGTAGAGTGGTTCCTGCGCTATCTGAGCTAACGTCTTCTTCCTCTGAGTCTGTGGGTGGTCTGTGGTGAAGGGGAGTCTGAAAAACTCCCCTTGCGTGCTTGGGGTGGGGGTCTGGGGGGGAGTGGGAAAGGCGTGGTGGATTGTATGCTTCGCGGTGTGGTAAGAGGGGAGGTGCCTGTGCTGTGCCGTAAGTTTTGTTGTGGGTTCTGGCCGAATGACAATTGTAGGGTCCGTCTGGGTTTCCTGAGGGGTGGCTGTAGGGTGAATGTGTGTCCGGGGGGCGGGCGGTGAGCATCGGGTACTGCTCGTCACCCCACTCCCGTGCCCAAGCGCGACGGGCCACGCCCTCGATGTGGATGAGTCGGAGGATGACCTTCTCCCTTCCTCCACCGGGAGGGGCAAGCTTCCCGTCCCGGAGGAAGGGTGGTTCCCCGCCGCAGCCCGACGCATTTCCTAACCTCACTAGTGCACTCGATAGTGTAGTGTGGTTCGGCACAGAGGCCACATGTGGGGTTTGTGTGTTTGAAGCCCCCCTCGTGTGGCCATATCCTTGACAAAAGCAACCGGCTTCATGCTTTTGGAGAAAATGCTGTTGTATTAACCATCTCGTGTATCAACTAGACCCGGTCTCCATACTCCCTATTTTTCCACGGCTATTTAATGTGTTTGCATGGCAACCTCGCAAGCTGTTACCTGGACTGTGCCATTTGGATCCTCTGACATCAGTACTTACATAATCATAGGCATTATATTTGCTCCCAAAACGCTGCATAAAGGACATTGCAAAATATTGTGATAAAAGATAAAACCGCCTGGGTGTAGGACTCGGTGTTACGGAGACTGGGACGGTATCTTGTAGTTAGATTGAGTTAGCCATTCATCTCAAAACAAAGCCGCTGGATATAACTCTAAAAATGTTGCCACACACTACAACGGCGATAGTGCTCAAACAAACCTTGCTGGGCTCCATACCAATCGCGCCGCGGCCTAAGAAAATCGTATCAGAGTCCACAAAATCGTTGGACTCCATCCTCCCGAGAAAAAAAATCGAGATGGATCTTGAAAAAGTGCACCGTGGCCTGAAACCTTCTACATGGTTCCGGAATGATTCAGTTTACATAAAAAAAAACAAGGGACCTTCAAAATATCGAATAGAGTTTAAAACAAATTGCATTGAGGCTT
>JAOTOL010000279.1:0-25782 GCA_034440575.1 Imbricaverruca yamaguchii | reverse complement strand
AGAGAGAGAGCAGGGCTCTTATTTTTATTGGAAACTCCCTTTGATTTTTTGCTTGTTTTTTTTGTTGTTTCTGGATGTTTCATGCATCTGTCTTTCACAGGATTCTTTATCAGCAATCACTACCTCTCCTGTGGCTGTCACAATATTTTGTTCCTCCCCTATTTCTTTGGTATCAGTTGACTCAATTACATCATTTCTAACATTCATCTGATTTGCCTGGGTCTCATGATTCACCTTAGGTGTCACCTCTGTTGATGTGGATGTTGTTGTTGATTTCTCTGTATCAGCAGAGGATTGATTTTTTCCTTTTGTGATTGCCTCCTTACAAGTATTTGGCTGTAGCTGAAGTCTAGACAGAATGTCTTCCTTAGATATGGCCTCCCCAATTTAAATGCTGGGCATATCTTTGTTTTTTTCCACAAAGACCTTGGGTGAAGTAGGTGGCTAACTTGCCCTCACGTCTCAGTTTTGCACACTTCGAATCAATTGCCATCTTGTCTTGGGTGAGATATTCATGAATAAACAATCCCCTTTTTTAGAGATCTATTGGTACCCTATTCCTGTATATTTCACCCATACTTCTTTGTTGTTAAATCTAATGAGAATGCTATATTTTTTCCTAGCCAGTGAACAGTGTTTATGCACTAAGATGGAAACTGGATGCCTATATGAAAGAAAATCAGGTGCATGACTTCTAGAGCAGACTTTGACTGCATGAGAGCGGCTTTAAGTGCCATCAGATGGGAAGAAGAATTCTCCAATTTAAATGCCTGTGAAATGTGGAAAAAGTTCAAATCTTACTTGAAGGAAATTCAGATTAGACATGTCCCCCAAAAGCAAAGACGCAAAAGAAGGGTAGGAAAGCCAGCATGGCTTACACCAGACTTGATAACTGCAATTAAGGCTAAGAAAACTGCATTTAGAGTCTTTAAAGATGCTTCAAATGTTGTTAATCTAAAGCCGTATTGAAAAGCTAGACACTGAATAAAAACAAGAGCAGCGAAGCATGCAAAATAACTGGATTTAGCTAGAAATTGTAATGGGGACAGTACAAAGTTCTTTAGTTTCTACAAGCTGAGTAGTTTCTAGCACAATTGGTCCACTGGAAGTAAATGGGACTACATTGGGTGAGGATAGTGAGATGGTTGAGGAGCTGAGCAAGCAGTTTCAATCAGTGTTTACATTGGAAGTGTAAACACTGATTGAAAGAGAACAGAAGTACATACAGAAGTGACCATAACATAGTTAGATTCAAGGCACATGTAGGGGAAATTATCAAGGATAATTTGGTAAAGGTTCCAAATTTCAACAGAGCAGACTTTGATGGCATGAGAGCGGCTTTAAGTGCCATCAGATTGGAAGAAGAATTCTCCAATTTAAATGCCTGTGAAATGTGGGAAAAGTTCAAATCTTACTTGAAGGAAATTCAGATTAGACATGTCCCCCAAAAGCAAAGACGCAAAAGAAGGGTAGGAAAGCCAGCATGGCTTACACCAGACTTGATAAAAGCAATTAAGGCTAAGAAAACTGCATTTAGAGTCTTTAAAGAAGCCTCAAATGTTGTTAATCTAAAGGCGTATTGAAAAGCTAGAGACACTGTGAAGCAAAAAACCAGAGCAGCAAAGCGAGCAAAAGAACTGGATTTAGCTAGAAACTGTAATGGGGACAGTAAAAAGTTCTTTAGTTTCTACAAGCTGAGTAAAGTTTCTAGCACAATTGGTCCACTGGAAGTAAACAGGACTACATTGGGTGAGGATAGTGAGATGGTTGAGGAGCTGAACAAGCAGTTTAAATCAGTGTTTACATTGGAAGATATGACCAATCTGCTGACCGTACACCATAGTTCAGTGACATGGATCTGACAAATGATGTTGACTTCATTGATAGCGATGTTGTTCACAATCATATCCGGAAAATAAAGCCAAACAAGGCAGCAGGACCTGATGATATTTATGCTAGGGTGTTGCGGGAAACTGAAAAGGAACTGGCATTTCCACTTAGTACTTCACCTTCGCCACAGAATAATTTGATCAGGGAAATCAGGTTGATGTAGCATATCTTGACTTTAGTAAGGCCTTTGACAAGGTACCACATAAACGGTTAATGATACAGCTTCAGTCCCATGGTATTGCAGGCAGCATCTTAAAATGGATAGAGTTGTGGCTTTCAGATAGACAGCAAAGAGTGATGCTAAATGGCACAAAGTCATCACGGCAAAATGTTCTTAGTGGAGTCACCCAGGGGCAGCGTTGGAAAAGTGGCCCTTTTTTGGAACTTTTGGAATCCAAAGAATTATACACTCCGGAAAAAAATACACTCCTTGCATTGCTGGATGAAGACATGCTTAACTAGCAAGACAGCTAGATGTCATTATACAACAGTGATGGCTTGGATGGAGAGGAAGATTCACTCATACTGGTCCCCTGCCACATGAACTTTCCAGTATAATTGAGGATAATGGACATTTGTTATTTCAGGTCATTTGCAGGCACATTCCAAGAGGAGGCAGCAGTGGAGTCGAAAATGAGATGCCAGCCAGATTGGAAGAATATCAGCTTGCTAGCATGCACAAGTACAAGAGATGTCAACAGATGACAAAATATGGATCACTGCAGTCTGCATATTATTTTAATGCCATTGAGCATTCCATATTTCATAACATTCCATAACATTCCATCTGTGCATGTGTGATTGTCTGGTGAAGTGCAGGTGAATTAATAAACAGCCACCAATGCCTTCATGTGTATGTTCTCCATTTGTGGAGAAACCTCAGAACAGAGTCCAGATGTGCCCAGAAGAATGTATGGATGAACACCAAGAGCTAGAGTGGCATCCACACAACTGGTAAGCCACAAAGGGTAGCACTTCCCCCAAATCCCCAGAATACTGGTGGATATGAGCCATGTTTTGCCATGGCATAGGAATTTTAATGGGTATTATTACTTTCCCACACATGTTTTACACACATTTTACCTCAATGAAGCATACAAAGGTATTAGGTTTGGCTAAGTTATGCTAGATTAGTTTTTTTTCGTAAGTTAGCCATTTATCAAATTCCTTTGGGGATCATTCAGGATTTTAGAAAAGTTTTTGAACAGAAAACACTCATGCTAGCATAGGCTGTTTGGTTAGAATAGGCCATTTAGTTTTGTTTTTTAAATGAACAAATTGCTTAGAAAATTTCCATTAAAAATGCTTTCTTGCATCCATTAGGCTGCAGCTTTTTCCTTCATTTTTAGCATTACATTTCATGGTATATTTCTCAACCAAAACTGACCCACTTTTTGGTGTCATTTTGCTACCCAACTGCACTTGCCAAAAAAATGTGTGGTCACATCATGTAGGTACCTACATTATGAACACATTCATAATCTTTGCATACAAAATAAATTTCAAGAAATCAAATCACCTTAAATGCAAATTTATCTGTTCAGAAAGTCAGAGAGACCAGAAAAGTCTAAAGTATAATGGGGACAGGGTGCACCTAACAATTCCCTGAACATTTCATGAATGCACAAATAATGCTTGAATGCATGCATATCTATATCTGCAAAGTCAATGTGCAATGAAGAGGCCCAGCCCCCGTTTTGAAAGAAAAACATTCACGCTTCAAAATGTCGTAAGTGAAGACAGGATTTTCCAGGCAAAAGCAAAACAATCAGTTTTGTTCACTACTACGCTTGTCCGCAAAACATCGCAGCAATTAATATTATCACGTCCTGCTCCTTATCTTATCTGAAGATATCCCGTCACACAACATAAGCTTACAGCTTTGGTTTATCCAAATCAATAACTCGCATAACCGTGAAGATATTTGATATAGGCAAGCAGGTAGATACTTACCTTCTCAGGTAATACCGACTCTCACACCACGGGCCAAAAACGCAGTCAATCCCATCCAGATGGCAGCGGATAACTTTAAAGAAAATCCTTCTTTCAGTGAAAAAAATAACTACGCTCCCCTTACCAAATAAAGGAATTCATCTCTGCCAGCCCGACCGCATATGGCGGTCCGTTCTTGGATTCAGTAAATTCACCGCTCTCCGACTCCCACTCCGGCCGGAGCTATTTAAACCATTGCTACACAAAGTCATGGATAATTGATTTCTTTTTGCTTCCTTGGAGAATGATATGTTCTGCATCCAATGGGATAGATAAAACCGTTCATATTTATATTATTAAGCAGTCAGAAGCGATATACATAAAAGATATCGGAAGGATTTTCCCCATGAAAATTGCCTGAATGGTACCAAAAGGTTCTTAAAACCTGGTAACACTTCGCTCCAAAATGAAGCTCCATAGAACCAGAAATTTCACCTTCTTTCGCTTTCATGACTTATATTGTTTCCGAATTTCATCAACAAGCGGGAATAGTTGTGTTCATGCCACTCCGGCCGGGAAGTTTTCCCACTCCGGACAAATTCAGATTTACTTGTGTTGATTTTCGCTTCGGGCATCGGCAAGAGGTGGGCTCGCGACCCGGTCGTGATTTCTTGTGCTCTGTTTGTCTGCTTTGGGTTACGGTAGAAGAGAGTGAGGGGACTATTGGTGACAACTGTTTTGTGTTATCTGGGAACTTTGCGTCCTCAATATTCACGAAGAAGACTGCCTGTGTAGGTAGGTACTACCTACCTACCTGGTGGACACAAACTCTTTGTTCTTGCGTGTTGCATCAGCATCGGCCACCACAGGGCTTATGGCAGAGTGGTTCCGTGATGGGTCAGTGGGCCAGTTAGGGCAATCAGGAGATATTTTGTGCATCGGTGAATGGCTTTGGGGTCGCTGATTGTGATGGATGGCCAGTGTGCACTAGCCGAGTGTCTTAAAAATGACAAAAGATGTTCGACCATTTTGCTGTGACAAGTTGTTCATTGCGAGGTTGCTTACACCTTTTTTAGTGTCATTGGTCGGTTTTACAGCTGCAATTTTCTCCTGTCTAGCTGCTCTTGATCCTTCCATGTCAATCCTTGTTCAAATAAACATTACAGACATGAACTAAACAAGTACATTGAAGAACTTTTATTATTCATAAAAATTAGTTCAAATCAATTATCTCAGCTTTTTAATGTAAAATAATCGCTTTGGGGTGGTGAGAATAAAATTATTTTAGATGGATTGCTTTAGTGTAATTTTCCTTAAACTATTTTACATTCCAAAACCTATATCCCAATAGTTGTGTGGTGTGAGCATGTCAGGAGAATCAGGTATGGATTGATAAACTTGGTTGACGTCGATTAGGTATACTTTAGTTATTTTGTCTGCTGTTCAGGAAGTTGGCTTACAACCACATTCTTCGCTAATTCAACCATGGTGCCAATTTGGTCTGGCATTCGTTCATCAGCTGCCATACACAGTAGAGCTGAGTGTAGTCTCCACGTAAATCAGGAAGCATATTGCAATTTATTGATGTTTCTAGGTATAATTTTACTTATTTTAGCATCCTTGACAGTAGAACCTATTTAGTTATTAAAACTGATGTGATAATTATATTTGGTCACTTTTAATGTATGCAGATCATTATGCCAGGTCTTTTCCCATTAAATTATTAATTCTCATAGTATTTGTCGGTCTCGAGGCAGGATTGGATGCAGCAGAAGCCTGTTGCCATTATTACTTTTGTGTCTGCTTACCAGCGCAAATATTTGTGTGGGTTGTGACCAAGTCCCATGCTGCATATGTTTGATCACAGGCAAAAACATTGTTTCAGATGACTGGCTTCCTGGTTAGGTTAGCATATGTTATGCAATAATATATTTTATATATTATGGTACATTATTTTGGTTCGTTGTTTTCCAACACTTCTGCAGTTGGCATGTAGTGTCAACAATCTCATGCTGATTGGTTGCAGGTGAAGAGTAGCAATGGGTGAGGCTACACATTATCTTAAGGTTAGGCTAGGTTTTAAACAAAAAGATCCATTGAGTTATTGGCACATGTGACCAGAGCAGTCAATGTGCCCGAAAACCCAAATAACTAATATTTTCCATTATTTATTTATTTTGTAGTTTGTAGGCAAATAACCATGAGCAGCCATGAGCATGGCTCCTATCAGTTTAAACTTAGCCCTGTGGTGCATTTGTTATGCTCCAGGATCATGGGTAGCTAAGCTTTCTTTTGAGGACAAACATGCAAGTTCATAATTTTTCTGCTAATGTTGCCATTCCAGTGGGGTTATTCACTGCAATTTACTAACTTTGAATTGACTTCCAATTAATTAAATAAAAAAATGAAATTTACTGCAGGTGCAGTGTTGTTGCATAAATGCAATGATACTGCATGGAATTAGGTATTGTAGAATGAAAGGTTATGTTCAAAATAAATATAGGAATGTAACCTAACCTATCCTAACCTTCCATGCAATATTTTCTTTAATTTGCTGATGTTCAAACCAATTTTCATTTGGAACATAAATTGATACATGAGTTAGATGTATGATCACCTTTAATTTACACAATAATTTAGAATGCTTATGAGGGTGACTAAGATGATGTGATCACTTATTCTCTGTGCAAATACTTTTCAGGTTGTGAGCAAAATCATGCCAAGAACTGGCTGGGTTAGGTAACGGCACCAAAACAAATTTAAAAAAGACCATGATCCAGCCTAACCCAACTTAGGGTAAAATATCAAAGAAGTAGGATGAGACTTAATGCAGAGCATTTTATTTTCTGATAATTTTAAAAATTAAAAGCTTATCATATGCACTTTTTTAAGAATAAGAAAGTATTTTGTTGTATTTGTGAAAAGAGGAAACTGGCATTGTGCTTTGGCTGGCATTGGCAGATGGTAACAAGACAGACTTTTACAAGCATTTTTATTTGCTCATATTGTTGTCCGAGTTTTTTTCTCTCTTCAGAATGACATACGTGTGAGTAAGGTGATGGGACCACTTATGTGCCAGGAAAATGGTTTTTGCTAAAAATGTTTGACAAATTTTCAGACATAAAAATCCTAACCAAACCTAACCAATTTGCTTGTGCTTTATGGAGGTAAATGCATGCAAAAACTTTTCTTGTTACCACCTTGAAGCACAATACTGAATTTCTGAATAATTTTCACATTGTCAGTTTTTTTTTAATTCAAAAGCAAGTTAGGCAGTGTTAGGTTTTCTTCTTAGTTTTTATATTTTTGGGAGGCCTGGGAGGCCTGCTAGGCCATGTTAGGCTATGTTGCTTTCTTAACATTTCTTTTTATGCAATGTTGCCTAACTCTAAGCCCATTTTGAATTGTTCTCACAAAGCTATTTAGGGGATGAGTAGTCTAGGGATAAGGTGCCCATCTCAATTGAAGGGTGCTACATGGCCTCCACAGTTCATGTGCCCCTAAACTCCAATAATGACAGTTGACAATTGAAGGGTTGTGAGCTTGAGTCACCTGACACTATTCTTTGCCTGCAACCAATCAGAGAGAGAGAGCTAGGTGAGGCTACATGCTGACTGTTGATGTGTCAAAGCAATAATCACCACCACCACCACCACCACAAAACTTGTTCCTTTTTATACATCCCTAAGTCAGGTATGTATGAAAAGGAATATGGATATCCTATTTGGTAGTGTATTGAAGGAATTTTTTTTTGACATCTCACCTCCCAATGTTTTAAACACTTATGAAACCTACCCTATGTGTATGCTTAATGGGTTTCTAACAATGCCATTGTTCAGACTTCCATCATTTGCTGTATTGCATTGTCAAGAGCAAGTTTGAAGAAGTGCCTTCAGTAGCTATGGTATGTGCTGCCTTGTCATCTAGAACTCTTATTTGTCAAAGTTCATAGATAGGCATCATATTCCTCATTCTTTTGCATTGCTGATGTCTGAGCTCACGTCTGCTGAGGTCGACGTGGTTTGGTGCTCTGGTGGTGTTACATACGTCTTGCTGCTCCCGGCGGCTATGTCGACGCGCATCTGAGGGTTGCCGTCACCTCTCCCAGACCTGTTGCACACTTTTTTATGTGCTGTGGCGCCTCTACTATTTGATGCGTCTTTGGTCTCGGCTGTTACTGTTGAAATGTATAAGCTCGTACTGCGCTGACAATACTGCAATAAAGCATGGTATTCATGATACTAGAATAGTTTTATGTCTTTATGTCACGTGGAAGACTTCAGACGAATCTGTGGTGGCCCTCATCTGTTTGCATTTGAGACACTACGATAGGAGCCGAGCAAATGATTTGAGGACGTTTTATTCGTAAGAATCCTTGGTTATTTTGCGTCTCATTGAACCGCAAGGTTACATAGCGTCGCCGGCCTATCGCACCGATTGGTCGCGGGTGCACTCTGTAAGTGTCCGATCGAAGAGTACAACGCTCGAACAACTGAGCTACCGAGATTCGTGGCTTTTTATTCTTCATTCCAGAACATCGCTGCATTTTTGCGTAATGTATACACTCCATTACTTAGTACTTCAATATACATACCATAATTTATAAAACCGGAAAATTACTATATTACATGATTATGGCAAGATTATACACTCCATATCTTGGCAAGCCCAAAAATTATACACTCCGAATCCAAGAACGAGAAGTGAAAATCCAACACTGCCCAGGGGTCAGTACTTTTTTGATTTGTGGATGATTTGAAGGTCTTTAGGTCAATAACAGGTCAAGATGAGCATATCTCGCTGCAAAAAGACTTAAACGAACTTGTGAAGTGGTCCGAAGGATGGCAAATGAAATTTAATTTTGATAAGTGCAAAATCATGCATGTAGGTAAGCAGCATATGAAGGCTCCATACTTGATGGGTGGCCAAGTGCTATCAGTGACTCAACAGGAGAAGGATTTAGGTGTTATTCTAAACACAAAACTGGGGGCATCAGAACAGACCAAGGAAGCCAGGAAGAAGGCACTGAGAATACTCGGGGCAATAAACAGGAATGTATCATACAGAAGTGAGGAAGTGATCAGGAAGCTTTACTGTGCATACATCAGGCCACATTTGGAATACTGCATCCAAGCTTGGTCTCAAGCTTGGAGTACAAAAGAGGGCTACAAAAATTGTTAATGGCATAAGCAACCTGGCATATGTGGAAAGATTGAAGAAAGTGAATATATTTTCACTTAGATATAGAAGGCTGAGAGGAGATCTCATCCAGGTCTTTAAATTTGTCCATGGTCTGGAGAGGGGATATCTTGGGGAAATGTTTGAATTGAACAGAAATGATGCAATTAGAGGTCATAAATTCAAAATTAAAGTAAACCACAGCAGAACAAGGTTAAGGCATACTTTCTTCACCAACAGGGTAGTAGAACACTGGAACCAGCTGCCAGAAAACATTGTCAGTAGCAGCACATTGAACATCTTTAAAAACAGCATAGACAATCATTATAAGAATAGATGGCTTGCTCTTCAGTATTGCAGGGAGGGCTGATTGACAGATTTGGTGGGCAACTGGTTCAGTGTACAGAGGGCAACCAAGAAGGGCCCTTGTGGCTCATAGTTGCACTAATCTTTTATGTCTTTATGGAAGATATGACTAATCTGCTGACCGTACACCATAGTTCAGTGACATGTGATCTGATAAATGATATTGATTTCATTGATGGTGATGTTGTTTACAATCATATCAGGAAAATAAAGCCAAACAAGGCAGCAGGACCTGATGAAATTTATGCTAAGGTGTTGCAGGAAACTGAAAAGGAACTGGCATTTCCACTTAGTATAATATTTTGTAGATCAGTCTCACAAAATGAAATTCCAACCCATTGGACAAGGGCAAATGTAGTTCCAATTTTCAAGAAAGGAGAAAGAGGAAAGTTGAAAACTATAGGCCAGTAAGTCTCACATCCCTAGTCTGCAAGGTACTTGAATCAATTATCAAGGATAGAATATGTAGTTATCTGGAGAGATACAGATTGATTCAAGATATTCACCATGGGCTTAGAAAAGGGCAATTGTGTCTCACAAATCTATTAGACTTTTGGGACTTCGCCATATAACAATTTAAACAATCAGGGAAGAACAATTTAAACAATCAGAGAAATCAGGTTGATGTAGCATATCTTGACTTTAGTAAGGCCTTTAACAAGGTGCCCTATAAATGGTTAATGATGCAGCTTCAGGTCCATGATATTGCAGGTAGCATCTTAAAATGGATAGAGTTGTGGCTTTCAGATAGACATTAAAGAGTGATGCTAAACGGTACAAAGTCATCATGGCAAAACGTGCCCCAGGGTTTAGTACTGAAGCCACTACTGTTCATTGTATTTGTGAACATCATTGAAAGTGGACTAAACAGTAAGGTTTTGAAATTTCCAGATGATTTGAAGGTCTTTAGGGAAATGACAGGTCACGATGAGCATATCTCGCTGCAGAAAGACTTAAACGAACCTGTGAAAGTGGTCCGAAGAATGGCAAATGAAATTTAATTTCGATAAGTGCAAAATCATACATGCAGGTATGCAGCATATGAAGGCTCCATACTTGATGGGTGGCCAAGTGCCATCAGTGACTCAACAGGAGAAGGATTTAGGTGTTATTCTAAACACAAAATTGGGGGCATCAGAACAAACCAAGGAAGCCAGGAAGAATGCACTGAGAATGCTTGGGGCAATAAATAGGAATGTATCATACAGAAGTGAGGAAGTCATCAGGAAGCTTTACTGTGCATATGTCAGGCCACATTTGGAATACTTACATATAGAAGGCTGAGAGGAGATCTCAAGGTTTTTAAATTTTGCCATGGTCTGGAGAGGGGATATCTTGGGGAAATGTTTGAATTGAACAGAAATGATGCAATTAGAGTTCATAAATTCAAAATTAAAGTTAACCACAGCAGGTATCAGTAGATTTTATACAGTTCAACATCCCTAGGTCCTAAGCAAATAAATATCAATAGGCAGTAAGCATTGAACATCAGCATGTCCTTTGCTTGGTGACATAACTACTGCTTAAGATATGAGCACTTCAACATGTACTGACTATATCTCAAAAGTTGTCCTTTCTCTAAGAAATGAATACAAAATAACTCTGATGACATCAGAAAGCCAAAGAATACATTTATTCTTTGGTCTTCAAGAGCAGGTTTCTTTGTCTGATTTATTTCCCCCAAAAAAATCAGACTAGAGGTTTCTTATCTTAGGAAGGCAATAACCTGTGGTATCCCAGGGACATAAATGACAGATGAGCAGCCAAAAAGTAGCAAATCATAGGAATGTATTGCCTGCTGAAGTAATACATTTTGCACACTATACTCCAGCAAAGAAAACAGAGGTTAGGTTAGGTTTGCTTAAGTTGTAAGTGTTTAAGCATTAAGGTACATGTCTACATAAAAATGAAAAACATTGGGCATATTATGCTTTTGGAGACTTGAACATTTTTAAACACTAAAAATACTTATATACTATTTACTTCTATACAAATACATTTTTCTAAGAACAAAAATGCAAAAAGTACATTTTGCCAAGTTATGTTAGGCTGCATAAACATTTCTTTGAAATGTTGTGTTGTTTTATATTATCTATTATCTCATACCAAGATCCTGTTTGGTATTATTTTGCTATCCAAAGTAAAATAAGCACTTCAGAAAATAACTGCAGATGCAATTTTAGTGTATATCCCTCTGGTTCTCATTGAATCCTGGACCTTCAATGTTTTTTATAATGCCTCCATGGTCGCATTTGGCCGAAAGCCAAATGGGAAGGCCTACCCTTCATAGTGGCACCTTATTAATCCTTACAGCAGTATCATATTCAGATAGTGGTTTTTGCCACTGGGAAACATATCCAAAAGCAAGGTCCTTATAATACTATGTGTAATGGCAAACATGGGTTGGGCCTGGGATAGAGACCACTTGACTTGTCTCACTTGACTCATTGACTCAGTCACTTGACTCATTTATTGGCTCATCCATCCTGTCATCTCTGTAACTACTGTGAAGAGATGAATGAAACAAACATTAGGAAAATGAAGAAAGCAACAACATCAATGTTCACCACAGAAACACAAATATCTGATCATACAATGACCACCTGTAATCATGGAATATATAATAACAGTGTGCACTTACTTCTGTCCCAGATTGTTGGATCCTGTTTGCCTCTCACCAGAAGGGTGGCATCTTTTGCAGTTCTTGGCTGCAGTATTTCACAGTTGTATATCTGCTGTATCTTTCTCTCACATATCGATGCAGAACCCTTGTCCGCCTTTGAGTACAATGTCGCAATGAACAAACATGGCTGTGTCTAGTGAAATGGGATGGCCATGAGTGCAGCGCCATAAACGTCTCTGCTCAATAAGGTGTGGAAATAAGGTGTGTAACAATAAGGTGTGTAACACTAATACTGTGTCAATATCCACAAGATGGCCAGTACTGAAAAAAAGGCAAGAACAATATTCCATAACTGGGCAGATGAGAGTTGCAGCAAAAAAATTGTGTTATGTTTTATGATGTTTTATGGATTAAGTGTTAGAACACCATGTCCATGCACATAAATAAGACAATATGACTACTCATTCCCATCACAAATACTTGCCTTTTAGCTGGTGATGAAATAATGTCATCTATTGTTGCACTGTTAACTATGCCAGAACTTATCTATATCCATGCCTGGTACTTCTAAGACATGACAAAGAGGAAATTGAACAATTCTTGCAATCGTTTCAACATACCTTCGTGTTGAAAATGCTTAGTTTCTGGCTTCATTCCACTTTATTCTACACACAGAACACTTTCACACTAAAAAGTGAGATACAAATTATACTGAAAGATGTTTGCATACCACGATCTGTTATGGTGACCATAAGCATAAGACTACAAGACTAGACTACAAGACAACTAGACATAAGACTACAAGCAAGATACTGTTAGAAATGAGACATGAAGACTTGGTCAGGGACTTGGTTAGTTTGGGTTGTTTTTTTAGGTTGAAAATTTTGGGAAAATCATATTTGTCTGATAATTTGTCTTCTTCTTCAAGAGCAGTTTTCTTTTTCTATTGTTTATTGGACAGTTCTTGACACACTTTATGCACAATCACTGCCAATGGCACTGTCCACTGTTTCACCATTGGGCTGCATGATCAGGAAATGTCCTAAGTGGTGCAAGATGGGGATGAGTAGTCTAGGAGTAGGTTGCCTGTCTCACAACTGAAAGATTGTGGGTTCAATCCTCACCTTTTGCTACTCTTCAACTGCAACCAATCAGCATGAGAGATTGATGACTCTACATGACTCAATGTTGAGGTGTTGTAAAACCTTTGGTACCCAGAGCTGAACACCTTAACCACTTGGCCATCTTCACTCTTTCAAGAGTTAGGCTAGGTTAGGTTTGGCTGGCCTAGACTGCAAAGCATGGAGAATGGTTTGGTAGTGCCAGCTCCAAAAAAACTGCACTGAAGCAAACAGGGAGAGTGAAAATATACATCAGGGAAATTGAATACACACCAAATGCTGCAAAAATACATGAAGTAGGAAATACAAAGTCTTCAGGAAAGTACCTTTACTACATCACCACATCTTTCACATAAATTCATACAAAAAGGTAAAAAGGTTTTGGGGTGGATCAAAGTCCTACTCGTAGAGCGGTTTCCTATGACACCTTTCTTTTTGTGGGATGCTTGGTTTGGATATTAAGAGGGGTTTACTATCTGCCTTTTCCCAGAGATGGGGTGTGAGGATCTGACTGGAGAGACAGGGTGGGTTAGACCTTTTAAAGAAGATTGAAAGAAGAGCAAGCATTTGCAGTAGAAATACATGGTCACATGATCTGCATGATATTCATCAAACTGGCATCTGAGAAAATCCATAAAACACCTTAAAACACAACCTTACCTCTTTCACATCACTGCCTATTTATAGTCCACACAAATCTGAGAAGTAGCTATGTACAAAAAAATGTATATATATACAATCATAACACAATGCCCAACATCTCACAAGCACAGCATTGATGAGAACAGAAAGCTAACCACATCCTTTGAATGAGTTAGCATGTCATTTTAAAGGGAAAACATGCCTAGTCCCCAACTCAGGTCACCTGGCCTGAGTTGAGCAGTTAAAAATTATTGTCCCCCAACTCAGGCCACCATAAAAAATGCACCACATCTATTAAATGTGCAAACAAACAAGCAGGAAGTCATTATAAACATTTAATGAAGTATTTTGCAGCTTGCAATGCACCATTAATGCCCATCATTTGAAAAAAAAAACAAGCCAAAACTGCACTGCAAAAGTGCAGTGTTATCTTAGGTCGCAGGGAGTCAGAGTTCCAACCAACCGGTAGTAGAGGGACATGTCTAGTGTTCCATCCTCTGGTTGGATGTCTGTTACATATGTGATTGGCTCAACTTGAGGCTATAGAAGAAAGATCAAATGACATAATAGTTTCGTTTAACATGGCAATTGGATTTTGTGTCCAGGACAAGGAGGTTGGAAAGCGTGAGCGGCCCGAGTTTGGCGTTTTACCCTACCTACACCTACCTACACTGCAAATATTTTTCAGTGACTCACCAAAAATCAGACTGAGTGAACATGGAACTAAGAAAGCACAATAACTCCACAAATATACCAATTTATAGTGATCATGAGCCCTCACGTATTATTTATCCGCAAATAGTCAAATCAGTGAAGTGCAACAACCACAAAATCTTCAGCTAAAACCCAGCACGCATCACACCAGCTTCGCGCCAGTGGAAGAATAGGGCCCTCCCCACATATGGCAGTCTGATTCAATGAAATATGGCACTCGTATGATGTGATGTAGTGTTATTCCTTCACGCACTCAATTTGTTTTGCTCCATGATACTATTCCCAAGTACAAATGGAATTTCGTGAGGACAGTATGGGGTATCCACTTAGAAGGCGATCCAATAATTTTCATCAGAGCACTTGTCTACCGGAAACTATTTTCCTTACTTCCCGGGATACGCACCACAGATCGATACAATTTAGACCATGTCCATGATTCGCAGCGACGCATTCGCATTCGCATTCAGCATCCCATTCGCATACTCTCCGATTTCGTTCATTTTTCAGGACGTGATCTTTGTCGCTTGCAAAAGTAATGCAAACAAAAATTATTGAGTAGGACGAGCGGTTCGATCTCCAGAGGCCAAGAATGGTCATCTAGGTAAAAACGTGATACCGCATAACAATCAAAGTATTTCACTTAGAGGAATGACGCCAATGCATAGATGTCCCTGTCCATCAAAGATGCAGCACATCGAATTACGTGACATTCAATGGCATAGTTTGACCTCAGGTCACCAAAGTTGGTTTTACTCGTGCACTATATCTTTTTATGGGGTACCGAATAAAGTCATGGTGACAAATTGGATGTACCTGAATTTTGCAGGAGATAGTCTGCATAGGACGTTTACAGAGCACATCGACGAAAATCACCCATTATGGTCACGGGTTCATCACCGTTCGCCAAAAGGTCCAAAAAAGCAAATATACCAAATTCTTGTGTGCCCAATGATTTCCACAAGATTTTAATTGGCACCACGAAATAACAGCCAGACATTGGGTATGGCTCAATGATGCAGCACATTGAAACGTCAGACCTACAATCTCATAGTTTGACCTATGTCAGCAAAATATTGCTTTGACCGTGCAGTATTGCCATCTACGGGATACCGAATAATACATTCCTAAATGCATTAATCGGATGGACATTTCCGCCAAATAACCTCCCATCGCATAAGATCCAAGCATGTCACCTTCACGTTCACCATTTGACCTCAGGTCAACGAAGACTTTAACATTACCCCATATGGGAAATTCATGGTGTACCGAATAACATTTTCCTAAATACATTCATCGGATGGATATTAGGGGAAATGTTGAATTTAACAAATGATGCAATGAGGTCATAAATTCAAAATTAAATTAACGCACAGCAGAACAAGGTTAAGGCAAACTTTCTTCACGAACAGGGTAGTAGAACACTTGAACCAGCTGCCAGAAAACATCGTCAGTAAGCACATTGAACCTCTTTAAAAAAGCATAGACAATCATTATAAGAATAGAAGGCTTGCTTTTCAGTGTTACAGGGAAGGCTGATTGACAGATTTGGTACTGGTCAGTGAAGTGCAACCAAAAGGCCTGGTGTACTCATATGTTGCACTAAACTTTATGTCTTTATGAATAACGCACACCAATCAAGAAAGCAGCACTTCCGAGCATGTGACCTGCAAGGTCAGCGTTTAACCTCAGGTTAGGTTTGATGAAATTCAGAAAATGAAAGTGGTCCACTGGTGTACCACATGATGACCAAACGAACCATTTAAAGTAAAGCATCTCAACACTGATGCATACACCTATAACCGGACTGATGCATACACTTAATCTTCGGACCTATAACCGCTCTATGGATGACGCATTTCAACAAGTAGCAACAGCATCCCATTCAGCAACGCATTCAGAAACTCATTCACCAACATCCTCCGATCCGTCTGAAAATTTAACAGATCCTTCGTAGCCGCATCCCTACATGCATCACAGAACGATTTTTTTATAGTCAGAGATGTATTTAAAAAATGTTATTCGGTACACCGTGAATTTCCCATAGGAGGAAATGATAAAGTCTTCGCTGACCTGAGGTCAAATGGTGACCTCGAGTGGCCAGTTCACTTGGTGTGCTGCATGCCGCCGTCATCGCAGTGGCACAAGCGTCTGTATTATTCAAATAAGTCAATTATCCGGCAAGTTATCCGATACACCAGATTTGACCTTGCTGATCTTTTGCCTCTGGAAGCGAAATGATTCGTCGTATAAAAAATATATCGGTGATGCATGCAGGGATATGGCTGCGAAGGTTCTGTGAAACTTTCAGACGAATTGGAGGATATTGGTGAATAAGCTTCTAAATGCGTTGCTGAATGGGTTGCTGGTGCTACCTGATGAAATGCGTCATCGATAGAGGTCAGATCATGCGGTGTGCCTCGTCTTGTGTTAATAGTGCATGTATCATTGCTGAGATGGTCTACATTAAGTGCTTCGCTCTTGCCAAAATGTGGTACACCAGTGGACCACCTTCATTTCCTGAATTTTATGAAACCTGACCTGAGGTCAAACGCTGACCTTGCAGGTCACATGCTCGGAAGTGCTGGTTCCTTGATCGGTGGGCGATTATTCAGCGCTAATATCCAACCGATAAATGTATTCAGGAAAATGTTATTCGGTACACCGTAAATTTCCCATAGGGGGTAATGTTAAAGTCTTAGTTGACCTGAGGATAAATGGTGAACGTGAATGTGACGTGCTTGGGTGTGCTGCTTTCTTGTGCGATGATAGGTTATTTGGCGCAAATGCCCATCGGATTAATGCATTTAGGAATGTATTATTCGGTACCCCGTAGATGGCAATACTGCACGGTCAAAACAATATTTTGTTAACATAGGTCAAACTATGGGATTGTAGGTCTGACGCTTCAATATGCTGCATCATTGAGCCATACACAATGTCTGGGTGTTAGTTCGTGGTGGGAAGCAAAATCTTGCGGAAATTATCGGGTAAGCAAGAATTTGGTATATTTGTTTTTGGGGGACTTTTTGGCGAACGGTGATGAATCCGTGACCATAATGGATGAGTTTCGTCAATGTGCTCTATGAACGTCCTATGCAGACTATCTCCTGCAAAAATCAGGTACATCTAATGTGTCACCATGATTTTATTCGGTACCCCGTAAAAAGATATAGTGCATGAGTAAAACCAACTTTGGTGACCTGAGGTCAAACTATGCATTGAAGGTCGCGTAATTCGATGCGCTGCATCTTTGATAGACAGCGGCATCTAGACGTTGGAATCATTCCTGACGCCACCTGGATTACCTTCGGTCTTTCTCTCTCTCTCGCTCGGCGGCGGCTCCACCAGTCGCCTGCGCTGTGCTCACTTCGCTACTGTGGTGTGCCGGGCATCAGCCAGGCGGCAGCCGTACGCCAGCAGCCTTGACACAACTCCGCGTGCGCCTGCTTCAGCAGCGCGCGTCCGCACGAGACACGAGAGCAGCGGCTGGCCACCGGCTGCCACACAACTGCGCCACAACAACTGCTGCCACACCGCCGACAACCACCGCCACACCGTCGACAGCCACCGCTACACCGTCGACAGCCACCACCACACCGTCGACAGCCACCGCCACACTGCCACGGCACAGTTCGGGATGTGGCAGTCGGCGAGCCGGCGACGTGCGTCAGCCTCGCGCCGCAGCCGAAGGCGAGTCGCGGCCAGGAATAACCGTCGGGCGGCCGAGAGACACACGGTCCGGTCAGGCCGGCCGTGCTCGGCGCCTCGTACCCCGGAGAGAGCTGGCCGGCAGGGTGTGCACGGCCCCGCCGAACCCGCCCGTCGCCGACGACTGGCGAGGTCGGCGCGGGCCGATGGCCTCGCCCCGCACGCCGCACCAGATTCAGCCTTGGGCCCATTTGCCACGCGTCTGGTACCGGCGAGATTCTGTGTCGCTGCCATCGCCGAGTGCACGGTGGCAGACTACACAGGCGGCCGGCTGGTCTCCGACCCGAAATATGCTTTCTGGGAGGCAAGAACGGAAAACCCCTCCCCCACCAGAGACACAGCCAAGGAGGCGGGGCCAGATCCCTTAGGAAAAAAGAACTCTAGCTGAAACAAGGCATTCTGTGATGTGTCTGTGCTCCATGTCAAGGATTGTTGGCGCGCGAAGCGCACCGAAAGCGATCTCCGTACCAAGACGTTTATTTCCGGCCGTACCCCATTAAAAATGTATAGCTGCGCCCCAACCATCCACCACCAAAAATCGGCTCGTGGACCAAGGTCCTATCGCTAAGCGGAGCTGGTTGCGTGAGCCCTGGTCCGACCACCCGACCCGTGAATTCCAGTTCAACGACAGAATTTTGACCGAAAGCCTAGCGTGCCGTCAATGCCCCGATATGGCTGCCCTGGTTGCTCGTCCCCGGCCTTAGCGGGCCAGTTGCCAATTGTCCCGCTCCCAGCCGGGGCTAAGCAAGAGCGCGTGAAGCGACTCGAACCAGGTCTTGCCAGGACAAAGGAGCCAACGCAGGCCAGAGCTCAAACCAACTGAGCTACCGAGGCGACATTGTAGATCGTACATTAATAATACGACCATTTTGTCGTTCGGCACATGGGAGAACACGATGTGTGACGCATGCTTTTCTGGCATAATTTTACTTCAGCTATTTTATATTCCTGAATTCGTACTCCCAGATATGTCAGGGGAACAAATATCGGCCCTCCACTCGTAATTTGTGTTGCCAGTGGTTATTGTTTGAACGATGTGAGCATACCCAGTTATATGGAATACATCAACGTGATTTATATCTGTGAGGCTTACATTTGTAGTAATTCAATTTACTGATGTGCCGGAACACGGCACCAGCCGTAGTCCTCGGTAATCTAACCTTACTGGTAATTGCATTATTTGGCAGGCATACATTGAGCTCGAAGAGGCGATTGTAGTCTCCACACAAATCAGTTCTTGAAAATGTGAAAAATACAATCATATATCGCTGCTGACTTATGCTTATCATCGTGTCACACATACTCGCTCTATCTTGCTCCTATGTCTGAATTTATATGCATTTAGGTACAACTAGGTCCTTGGTACTTCACAGAGCGTGGTTCCAGATTAACTGAATCATTGCCAACCTATAACGTGCTGCCGCACGAGCTGAAGCGACTGTCAATTCCCCTGTTCAGTCGCCGCCTTAAGCAGCATTTGTTCGTGGGACTGGACTGACTGCTCTGATCGTATTTGCTTACTTCTGATCGTACCTTCTGACTCTTTCCGTGTCGCTAGTATGAACTATTGTTATGTTTCATGTGCGCCAGTGGCAGCCCATATTTACGGATGGCCTTTGTTTTAAAACTCGACAATGGGCTGTAATAGCCACGAGTCTATTGTGGATAGCCGGAATATACGTATTTATCTTTGTCTGAACTCCCAACTCTTAGTTACAAGGTCAGTCTTCCGCCGTTGGGGACAGTCGTCACCGTGCAGTGATGGCTTGGCCGTTCAATGCCGATCAAGCTCGACTCCATTGCGTCCGGTTAAACCGCAGAAAACAACCTTTCGCAACATCTTCGCGCGACATAGCCGACCCAAATCTTGCATTCTCCATGCTAAGGGAAACGTTTTGAAGTAAAATTGTCGGGGTCCTTCAGCGCTTAGGACCATCCGACAGTATCTTCACTGTCAGGCGACAGGAGTTAAAGACAAGTTCTTGTTTGCTTTGCGTATCCCACACGAAATTCCTGAAAGTCCTAAGGTGATGCGTTCTTCCAAGGATTTCGCGCAAAAATGCACCGAGAACAGCGTGCCCGCGACAACTTCCAACAGGTACGTGCCCAGGGTGTCCAGCAAGCTGTCTAAAAAAAAAATCAAGCCAAACCAAACGAAAAGGAAGCGTTCGACACGCATCTTACTTCGATTGCCATCGAAGTTACAAGCTTGTGTGCAAATTTACGGGTCAATACGACAAAATTTAGAGGTTGCGACGGAGTCACTTTTTGGTTTCCTACCTCACGTTGTTTATATAGCAAGTTGGGTGGCACCATCATAGCTTTACAAATAGGAGATAAAGACTGCCTTCGTACGTGGTATGCATCGCAGTTTGCTCTATCTCTCTTTCTCTTCGTATGTCTATGAGGGTGTGCGACTTGTTACTGTTGCAAGTTACCTGGTTGGACCTACACCCTGCACGATGCCGTGGAGCACGTTGGTATAGCGTACCCAGAGCTGAATCACGCAGCTCGAGATTGCCCCGGACCAAATCGGCTGTCGATGTCCATTGCGCCAACAAGAAGCATGTCATGGGAAGGCATGCTTCGTTTGGGAGCTACCCTTGGCCGTCCTACACACTGTTCGTCATGCATGTGCAATGCAAGTGGTCACTGCCACTACCTTTTGCACGGGTCTACGTCCAACTTAAGAATGGTAAGTCGCAAAACATTCGCACGCACACCTACAAAGGGACGAAAGTGGAGAATATAATTTGTTAAGGTCACTTGTATAGCTCTCTTATTGGAAGCAAACACGAGGGACCACGATTCTTGATGTAAACACTGTAAGCTACGCTACCAAGAAGACGATTTTTGTCGCGACATTTGAATTTTCGGCGATCGATCCATACTCAGCATGCAAAGTCGTGTCGCCGGCGGCAACCAGGAAACAAGATGTACACCCTGAAGAAAGTTTTTTGGTTCTTGTGGGGACGCCTAGTGCACGTTGAACGGGGCCCAAGACTATTTTGCTTTTTTCTGCACATATTGCTACGGCTATCAAATGTTAAACATGTTCAATTTGTTCCATATGTTAAATATGTTTATATTCCAATGTTCAAAAGGAAGTGACATAATCTCGCATAAAAATACGGTTTGGGGCATAGGCTAGGTTGAAATTCGAGGTTTTGCCACCGTCGAATGATCAGCTGAATTCGGCAGTGACCTGAACCCGCACTCAGTGCCGACGACAGCGTTCCACCGCTGGCTGTGGCCGTACTGTGAGCATGCCTGTTTCCCACGAAGGCAGCACACCAAGCGTTCGGGAGCTTTACGGGGTGGGCAACGTCTTTAACACGGTCAGGGCCACGACCCGGCCACGAATGACAGCTCACATGGCGCCAGGGAGCTTGTGGAATAGGCAATAGTGGCGTACCGAATGAGGGGACATCGTGGTGAATCCCCCCCCCCTGAGAGGTTGTGGTGCCCTCAAAAACCGCGCCGGGATTCGGAAAGAAATGCACCAGACTTCCTAAAAGTCCCGCTGGGGTCTCCAAAAAATGGTATCGGGGCCCATAAAAATAGCATTGAAAAAACCAAAAGTAGTGCAGGAGCGCCGGAAAATGACGCTTGGGCACCACAAAAAATAGTACCAAGGCTCCTGGAAATCACATTTGTGGCCAAATAATTGTTTCGTGTCACCTAAAAAAATGACGCTGGGGGAATCCAAAAAGCGGTACCGGAGCCCCTGAAAATATTATGAGTCTCCCAAAAAAGTCAGCGCTGTAACTCCAGAAAATCACACTTGGGCCTTAAGCGGTCAGGTCAAGGCCACTGGAAATCACGCTGCAGGCTCAAGAAGTCACGCTATGGCACCTGAAAAATGCGGCTGTGGCTAAAAAAGGGCCATCCCTGAAGTTCACGTTGAGGCCCAAGGCCTAGACCAGGGCCCTGAAAATTGCTCCATGAAATCACGCTAAGCCTGGCAATACAAAAAGTCGCACCCGGGCTTTTGAAATCCGTTTAGGGGCTCGACAGGTTGCACCGTGACCCAAAAAGTATCATCGGGATCAACAAGAAAAAAAAAATAGCCGGGGCAACGAAAAAAACCACTCGGACATGGAAAATCACTATGGAGTCCCAACAATCGCTCCAGAAGCCCACAAAACGTACTTGGTCTTGAAGTACGTGTCCGAGCTCTAAAACTCGTTTTATGGATGCAAAAATGACGATCAGGAAAAATATAACTTAGACCCACAGACCCACACTTAGACCCCTGAGCCCTTAGAGCCACTTAGAAGTTGCAGCTGCGTCTCTAAAAACTTATTCCTACCCGGAATGTCATTCGTCCCACAAACATTGTCCAAGATTTAAAAAGGTCCGACCATGGAAAAAAGTATGTCGTGGTGTTGTGGTGCATAAAAATGCAAAAGAAAGTCCGACAATTCGCACCAGGAGTCAACAATGCCGAGCAGGGTTTCCAAAATATGGAACTCGATCTACTAAAAATTAACCCGAGCACCGGAAAATTCAAAGCAAGTCTCCCAGCTCTCGGAAGGGCCTTTCTATGAAGGAGTGGCACAAGCCGAACAAAAATCGTTCAGTAGCTGCAATGGCGTACCAAAGAGCAAATGCTCCCCCACTTCTGAAGGTGTCGGCTCGCAAGAGTTGTGCCGGAGATCCGGACATTTCTCTAGGGCCCCATAAATTCGTGTCAGGGACCCTAGAAATCGCGTCCTAAAATTCCGCTTACCCACGCCCCAAAAATTCGGGTAAGTGGCTTTAAGTAAATACCACAGGCACCAAAAAATAACTTGTGCCCAGCAAAAATTTGCGACGGGGCCTGCAAAAATCCGCTGGGGCGAGCTAAGTACAACGCGCCACGCGAACTCGCGACGAGTCCTCTTTGATATCGCGCACTGGACATAAAATTTCCATCGGTAATTCCAAAAATTATGGTCTGGGCAACAAAATTCCCCTCGGGGTCCAAAAATCCGCATCGGAACCCGACAAAAATCAGGCCGCAGCCCTGCAAAAAGGAGAGATTCGAAAAAATAAGTGTCAGAACCAGAAAAATCGCTTTGGAGCTCCAAACATCTCAACAGGTGCCTTCAAATATCGCGTACGGCCCCAAAGAAACGTACCGGAGCTTGAGAAGTCGCGAAGGGACACTAAAATATGGTGCCGGGAGCCCGAAAAGTCGGGCCGAGGCTCTGACTATAAACAATTTAAACAAAATAACGAAAAATGCGTGGAGCCCCGAAAACTGGCGTCAGGTCCCCCAGGAACCACGCACCTCGGCTCGCCACGTCGTCCCGGGACCCAGATAAATTATACCGGAGTCCCCAACATCATGCTGGCGTGGCACAAATGGCCCTCACGAGGCCAAAAAAAACACAGCAGGATAATATGAGCATAACGGGAGGTCGAAAATGCACTCGGTGTCTCCGAGGCGTACCGAGTCTGTCGAAAAGCGACAGGGCTTTAAAGCATGCGTTGCAGCTCCTAAAACACACAACAGAAGCCCTCAAAGCACACCGGGGCTGCTAGACCGCATGGGAGCCTAAACAGAACGGTCCCTCGAAAAGCGACATGGTCCTAATAAAACAACAAAAGCCCGGGCGCGGTTACCCAGACCGGGCACAAACCTTCAACACGGCTGGGAGAGATAAGCCCCCGCCTCGGCCCCAAACAAAAACACACACCCAACATCAGGGGAGCTATACGGGGTGGCAACGCCTTCATCACGGCTGGAAGAGACAAGACGATTCCGAAGCAGCCGCACCATGGCAACACGCCAGGCCCATGCGGAAGTTAGACTCTGGTATCTCAGCCAGGAGACCAACCGTTTGGCTTATGCGGCCATCAGGCACGTCCGTCCCTCCGATAATTCTGGACAGGAGTGTTAACTCCACAACAGCTGGGGCACGATGGAACGAGGTGCTCAAATGCGCTGACGAGTGTAAGTAGTACAGGTGTCAATGGAGTCACTGAACGAAGCCACCGGGCGGGGTCATCCGAGGTAGGACTTAGAGCATCACGGAACCACAGAAAACCTGACTGTATCACCGGACTGGTTCAGAGGACCGGTCACCGAACTGGGTACCGGACTCGGTGCCCGACGGGGGCGCAGTACTGGGGCACAGGACTGGGGCGCAGAACTGAGCGCCGGGCTGTGTCATGGACTGGGTCACGAGAGTGGTCCATGAGACAGGGTCACAAGACTAGTCCATGGGATTGGGTTACAGGACTAGCTCACATAATTGCTTCACCGGACTAGAACATCGGGCTGGGATATCTGACTATAATGGAATTGATTAGGTCACTAGACTGGAGTTCTGACAGGATCATTGAGCTGGAACACCAGGGCGGAACGCATGACTCTAGCACTGGGTTGAAACACATACTGGGACACCGGGCTAGAATAGTGCACTAGGACACTGGACTGGCATGCTGATGGCAACACTGGGATGTCGGACTGGGATATCAGACTGCGGTACGGGACTGGGGTCTGTGGTACCGGACTGGGACTGTGGTACCGCATTGAGGACTGTGGTACTGGACTACAGGGACTGTAGTACCGGACTGTGATTGTGGTACCGGACTGGGGACTGTGGTACTGGACTGAGACTGTGATACCGGATTGGGGTCTATGGTACTGGGAAGTTGAACTGCAACACTAGACTGCAACATTCAAATGGGACACAAATGGCAAAAACACCCGACTTAAACTCTGTCCTGGAACACTGGACTGGAAGCCGCGCTGGTACATTAGATTAGAGCACACGGGAATACACAGGGCCTACTGGAAAGTACTTGACTTGAACACTGGATTGGGACACTGAAGATCACTGGATTGGAACAGGACTGAGATGCTGGAATGAGACACAGGACTGGGATGCCAGACTAAGACAGCGAACTGGAACACTGGACTTGGACGGAGAACTAAGACACCAGGCTGCAAGTCTAGGTGGTACACTGGACTGAAATACCGGACACAAACACTGGAATGGGAAGTGGATTAGGACACCACACTAGAGCAATGGACTGGAACACCGCAGTGGAAAACTCGACTGGGATCCCGGGTTGGATTACAATATGCGGGAATCCATGCGGCTATGACTGGATCTGAGGCCACCGGTAATTGTAGCTAGGGAAGCTCATAGAACTGAATCCACAGACTATAAGTACCGCCACCAGAAGAAGAGCCAGTATGGTCTAACGGCGTCTGCTGGTGGTCAGCTGATATAGCCAGCTGGCGAGGATCGCATCACTGATTCCTCACCCGTGTGATTGCCAAGTGGGCTTGGTGCTTCATTTTTGTTTGCATTTTGGGCAAAACATATATTATTGTGCTAAGTTTAAACTTACATTACTTTAATTCGCAGGTGCAAGCTGCAGTAATAACTGTATGTTTCGACAAGGATTGCAGGAATAAGACAACTGATTTATAAGATTTGAAGCAGGAGATGGAATGAATTAATAACATGCCAATCTTCCAGAAATGCGCGGACGGAACGTGACGTTTTTGAAGAGGAGCCACGCACAATTCAAGTACAACACAGAGCCAGACAAAAGAGAAAACACTTATGAATATAAACGACACACAAATGCATACCAATGGTTTTA
>JAOTOL010000278.1:0-25723 GCA_034440575.1 Imbricaverruca yamaguchii | reverse complement strand
ATATATATTATATATATATATATATATATGTATATATATGTACACATTCGTTATCTTGTGCTGGACAGGTCGTTTCTCACTGAATGTCATGAAACAAATCAGTAGAATCTGCAATTTGTTGCGTCCTTAAAAATGCTGTCTCAGTTGTCTCGTAGGATTTATTTTGTCCAGATGTCAGCCAGCCGATTAATTGATACAAAGCTTGTACCTAGATAATTCGGACGATCGCCAACATTTCATCACCCTGCCCGAATATCTTCCGTCACGACGAGTGTTGGGCTCGCGCTAAGTGCCAACTTAGCGAAGTGCCACCGTAGGGGCCAACATCAAGACGCCCGGCGCGAAGAGCAGCGCTAGGCACCGATAACGTGTATTTTATGCATGTGAGTGGAGTCGACTCGCAACGTCCGAGAACTGAAAAGACGTTCGAGCGGGATTGACGCACACCATAATTCCGACTACGGACGACCCGTTATCGAAGGTGAAATTTGGACGGCGCCGACTCAAGCAGCTGCACATAAATTGACTGCAGAATGCGACGAGAAGTGCGGTCGATGCGGCGAGTGTTTCGGGAAACAATCCAGCGGCGTCTGAACACTTACGCGGTCTGACTGCCAATATGTCGGCTGCCAATAGTGTCGGCTGCCATATGTGAAAGGTCGCCAGTAAAGACAGCGTTGCACACCGTAAAGTCGCTGTTGCCGAGCGGTCGGAAGAGAACGTTTCCGTTGTATATTCGGATATTTTGTTTTTAGAAAGTTGGCTTTAAAATTATTAAAACCCACACCAACAAACATAAAAATTAAAAAAATTAAAAAACAAAAAAAGCGTCTGCAACAATTGCCCTACTGGAGCCGCGTTAGCTATGCGTCACCTGGTGGGGAAGTATATGTGATGAAAGAGATTGTATTAGTAGAGTGCTTTGCCGGTCGAGGCCTGTGTACTCCTCATTCAGCCTCACTAGTAAACACACATAGCCACTGGCCCATGTCTTGGAACAGTGCTATCTACCCGCTTCATCTCGCAATCTAACCACCAATGCAGGCTTGCCCGCGTAGCTTGGCACATTGTCTGAGTTGTTTGGCACATTGCCTGGTAATTGTCTTGGTTGCCTGCACATTGTCTGAGTTGTCTGGCACATTGCCTTGGTTTGTTTGGCACATTGTCTGAGTTGCCTGGCACATTGTCTGAGTTGCCTGGCACATTGTCTGAGTTGCCTGGCACATTATCTGAGTTGCCTGGCACATTATCTGAGTTGCCTGGCACACTTTCTGAGTTGTTTGGCGCATTGTCTGAGTTGCCTGGCACATTATCTGAGTTGGCTGGCACACTTTCTGAGTTGTTTGGCGCATTGTCTGAGTCGCAGCTTGGCACATTGTCTTAGTTGCCTGGCACATTGTCTGAGTCGGCTGGCACATTTTCTGAGTCAGCTGGCACATTGTCTGAGTTGTTTGGCACATGCCATTGTGGCGGCTCGCGGTGGCGCTCAATAATCGCAGAATCCATTAGGCCTTCGCTCCGAGCCGTTCGCTGCCGACCAGAACTACTCGGGACTTTGAAGAACCACTCTGAATTTTGTGGAAACGCTCAGGCGTCTACTGTTCCTGATTTGTGAGCGGCCGGTGCCACCATGTGCGTTCACATGGGCGATAGCGGCTACCTCCCTTGAACCACTGCACAAGCTGTACTACCAGCGCCACTTTGGCGGGCTTCTTGCGTTTGTGCTAGACTGCATCAGGAATGTTTCGCACGCGTGGTTGGTTGCTTTTCATGACGTTGCTTTTCGGCGGTGTCGCAAAATATTTGGTACAATTTCATAGCGTGTCTGTCGGTGGTGGAACTTCGTGTACTTTTGGTATTTTCGGCGGAACACGAATCAAAACATTGGTGTTTCCTGCCACACCGACCTTTTCGTTTCCTTCCTAGTGGTATCTCAACGCTGGCATTCATTGAATTTGAAAAGTGCACCTAGCTTATTTTAAGGAAAGACGAATACTGCTCAATATACCAGCAGTACAACCTTCTTCATTGATCGAAGCTCCTATGTTGTTTATTGTTAATTCCACAAGTTCAACTACAATAGCTATGGCCCAGGATTTCATGTTCACCGGATGGAAACACCAAAGTTCTCGTGCAGTACCTCCATTGTGTGCCATAGCACTTTAAATTTAGGCGACCATATATTTGGTTCTGCCCAAGCAACGCTAACGATGCTCACGATTTAGCATTCAGTTTTCGCCGGCACTTCGAAGTAATGTGGTTGTATCACACACTAGCACCACCAATAATTCTGCGAAGCCTTCACCTAGGCGGTCCGACCTGGGCGGGCCCACGGTTCGCGTGTGATTTGTGTTTGCGCTGACGCTAACACGAGCCGACAGCAGCCAACCAGTACATCTGACACGAGGTTGGCTGCCAGTGTCCGCTGGTAGTGGCAGGAATAAATCAGAAATCAGCTGGAGGAAGAAATCAGACAGTAAGGTGACACACACTTATAGCAGGAGGCCGCCTGTCGAAATGGTACCGGCTACGGTAGGGGTCCCCAACCCGCGGAGTACCGCAGACCGCATCGACAAGGCCGAGAGGGCCCGTGAAAAAACTCTGAAAACCACATGTAATACAGCACCAAAAAATTCAAAGAATTTATTAATGAGACACCTGGTGACATTTCTCAGCACGAAGCTTATCAAAATCAGGGGTCATGGAACTAACACTCAGCGAGAGAACGTCTTCCAAGTGGTCATCTGTGAGCTGTGCACGGGTTTTCGATTTTGAAATCTGGCGGGCCGTGTGCACCGTTAATGTTGACAAGTGGCCGCGGGTTGAGGGACCCCTGAGTTACGGTAACCCACAGGTGAAACAGGCTATCGTAGGCAGCATACTGAGAGCTTCTTGGAGACATGTGTGAGGTTGAGCTAGTCTACGTGGGACAGCCATCACAATCACTTCCAGCTATCAAATAAATATGTGCAGAACGCACTGACCGACTATGAATAGCTTTGCAGAGCTGCTCACATCGGCTTTTTGCTTGGATACGATTTGCAAGTGATCTGCTCTCTCAAGATGCGCCACTGATGTGAGGTCCGCCATTGATGTGAGGTGCGCCACTGATGTGATGTGCGCCACTGATGTTAGGTGCGCCACTGATGTGAGATGCGTCACTGATGTGAGGTGTGCTACTGATGTGAGGTGCGTCACTGATGTGAGGTGCGTCACTGATGTGAGGTACGTCACTGATGTGAGATGCCTCACTTGAACTGATGTGAAGTATGTCACTAGTGTGAGCCACGTCACTGATATGAGGTGTGCTACTGATGTGTGGTACTTCGCCGATGTGATTTAGGCTACTGATGTGACGTCGTCGCAGATGTGATGTGCGACATTGATGTAAAGTACGTTTCTGATGTGATGATCCCGCTGATGCGAGGTACACCACTGATGTGATGCATGTCACTGATGTGATGCATGCCACTGATGTGAGGTATGGCACTAGTGCGAGGTATGTCAATGTTGTGATGTGAGGTATGTCACTGATGTGAGGCATGCCACTGGTGTGAGGCATGTCACTGGTGTGAGGTACGTCAATGTTGTGATGTATGTCAATGTTGTGGATGTGAGGTATGTCACTGGTGTGAGGTATGTCAATGTTGTATTTTTTTTTTCTTTTTTGTTTCTGTTGTTTCTCTTTTTTTACTGTTTTTCATTTTTGCTTCTTTGTTTTTTTTTTTTTTTTTTTTTGTTTCTGTTTTTTTTTTTTTTTTTTTTTTTTTTGTTTCTTTGTTTTTTTTTTTCTTTTTTTTTTTTGTTTCTTTGTTTTTTTCTTTGTTTTTTTTTTTATTTTTTTTTTTTACTGGAGTATTTTTTGTATGTCACTGTTGAGGTATGTCAATGTTGTGATGTATGTCACCAGTGTCAGGTATGTCAATGTTGCGATGTTAGGCATGTCACTGGTGTGAGGTATGTCAATGTTGTGATGTGAGGCACATCATTGATGTGATATGTGCCACTGATGTGAGGTGCACCACTTGCTGGGCTTTCCTGTCTTGGTTGTTTGTTTGTTTGTTTGTTTATTGTTTGGTTCACGACACACTTTATGCACATTCACGGCTAATGGCGCCGCCCACACTGTTTCGCCGGTGGGCCGCGGGATTGGGAAATGTCCTGAGTGGCGCTGGAGTCGAACCCGGGGCCTTTGGTACCCATAGCCCGACACCTTAACTACTCGGCCATCCCCGCCCCTCCTGTCTCAGTTGCTACGCCGAAGTGTCGCGTTTGATCTTTCGACTTCTGATCAAAGTTCTGATATCTTCACGCGATGTCACGTGCCCCTTCTATTTCGGATGGTCACGTTGCTGTGGAAGGCTATTAAGTGCCTTTTCTCGGATCTCCCACACCAGGTCGTACCGTGCCAGCAACACGATACTCGTAACCATGTAACCATGCTGGCACCACCACAGCCGTAGTCAGGCTAACAACACCATAACCGCAGCCGGGCGAGTAACACTGCAACTGTGACCAGGCTAACAACAGGGCAACCGTAACCAGGCTAACAACACCATAACCGCAGCCGGGCGAGTAACACTGCAACTGTGACCAGGCTAACGACACCACAGCCGTAGTCAGGCTAACAACACCATAACCGCAACCGGGCGAGTAACACTGCAACCGGAACCAGGCTAACAACAGGGCAACCGTAACCATGCTGGCACCACCACAGGCGTAGTCAGGCTAACAACACCATAACCGTAACCAGGCGAGCAACACTGCAACTGTGACCAGGCTAACGACAGGGCAACCGTAACCATACTGGCCCACCACAGCCGTAGTCAGGCTAACAGCACCATAACGGCAGCCGGGCGAGTAACACTGCAACCGGAACCAGGCTAACAACAGGGCAACCGTAACCATGCTAACAACGCCACAATCGTAACCAGACTAACAACACCACAACCGTAACCAGGCTAACAACTTCACAACCGTAACCGGGCTAACAACACCACAACCGGAACCAGGCTAACAACACCACAATCGGAACCAGACTAACAACACCACCACCGGAACCAGGCTAACAACTTCACAACCGTAACCGGGTCAACAACACAACAGCCGTTACCAGGCTAACAACACCACAACCGTAACCGGGATAACAACACCACAACCGTAACCAGGCTAACAACACAACAGCCGTAACCAGGCTAACAACACCACAATCGTAGCCAGGCTAACAACACCACAACCGGAACCAGGCTAACAACTTCACAACCGTAACCGGGCTAGCAATACAACAGCCGTAACCAGGCTAACAACACCATAGCCGTAACCGGGCGAGTAACACTGCAACTGTGACCAGGCTAACAACAGGGCAACCGTAACCATGCTAACAACGCCATAATCGTAACCAGGCTAACAGCACCACAACCGGAACCAGGCTAACAACTTCACAACCGTAACCGGGCTAACAACACAACAGCCGTAACCAGGCTAACAACACCACAACCGGAACCAGGCTAACAACTTCACAACCGTAACCGGGCTAACAACACAACAGCCGTAACCAGGCTAACAACACCATAACCGTAACCGGGCTAGTAACACTACAACTGCTACCAGGCTAACAACAGGGCAACCGTAACCATGCCAACAACGCCACAATCGTAGCCAGGCTAACAACACCACAACCATAACCAGGCTAACAATATCACAACCGTAACCAGGCTAGCAACACCACAATCATAGCCAAGCTAACAACACCAAAACAAAAACGGGAAAAAAAAACAACAGCAGTAACCAGGCTAACAACACCACAACCGTAACCAGGCTAACAATATCACAACCGTAACCAGGCTAACAACTTCACAACCGTAGCCAGGCTAACAACACCACAACCGTAACCAGGCTAACAACACCACAATCATAGCCAAGCTAACAACACCACAACCGTAACTAAGCTAACAACACCACAACCATAACCGAGCTGTCACCACCACAATCGTATGCACGATAAGACGATCTAAACGTTTGGGAACAGCTTGAATGGAGATGTGGTCATTAGGAGGAGAAACGAGAAGAGTTTATGCTACTACGGTATCATCATCGTGAAAGTTGCGGCTGAAGATGGTTTGTTTCTGACGCATGAAGCTGATTTTCTGCTGAACATTTGTGGCAAATTTCGGTACAGTTTTTGTGATTTGTAATTTGTTACCAAAAGTTTCTGACCAATGCGCATATTAAAAATATTCCAGGTTCACGGAACTAGTGTGTATTTACAAGTCATTGATATCGATGGAGGTTGTGATTCTGCAACAGCATATGTTCCTTCCTATAGCTGAATAATTTATGATGCGGATTGTTTGTCGCGCCCACTCATTCATGATATCGACAAAAGCGAAGTTCCTTTTCACGCGATTTTTTCCTTTCTAAATACCTTTTCATTATCAATTGTTAATATCATTGATCCTCAAGTTTTGGCAATTCCTTTTCCTGTACACGTTTCACCTTAAGTTGGTTCAAAAGTCGCGGGAGGTGACTTCCACTATAACGCCACTCATACACGACGTATAGTGAGCTTTTATGTCTTTTTTTTGGCCACAGGCCATATATAATTGATCCCTGAACAGGTATTGGAAACTTGAAATTGATATGACTGCGAGTGCTCGAGTTACTGAGAATATTGGGGCGGGGATGGCCGAGTGGTTAAGGTGTTGGGTTTTTTTACCAAAGGTGCCGGGTTCTACTTCTACCCCCCCTGGGACATTTCCCAATCCAGCGGCCCACCGGCAAAACAGTGCATTAGCCGTGAACGTGCATAAAGTGTATCGTGAACCAACCAATAAACAAACAAACTGAGAATATTATCCAGGGGGCAGATGGCTGGCCCGCAGCCAGTGTTGGCAAAGGTTCAATAGATATAGCTTTTATCATGGGCAGATACAGTTGGGACTCGGGGGATCATATGCACCCATACTCACAAGGAGAGGCGACACCCGTCCGACCGGGAAAAGGCCACCATGAAGGAGGCTCAAGGGCACCCCCGCCCTCCCCCACACACACTCAAATTATCCTTGCAGCGAAAGATCCCCTTCCATATGCTTGATTGCGCCCGCTGCACCCACCACGGAATTTTACCGAAGACTAGGGACTGTCGTATAGGCACGAGGAGCGGAGCTCTAACGGTCAACCCCCATGACACCGGATCGCACTGCTTACCTATTTTAAGAGCATCAACAACATCTTTCGATGTACTGACGGTGAGTCATATTGAACGTTTTATTAATTTCTCTCCCTAATGGGCATTGCGGATCTCCGCAGTGGAGGACCAAGCATCAGCTGACGCTACTTTACTCGTCACGGGATGGCTGACACCAGCCTATATCGAAGGTGGCGTAGTACGCTGTGGGCGCGTGAGGCGATGTAAAGTAGATGGGACTTACTATGTAAAGCGGGTGGGACGATGTAATCTGGGAACGTGTTATCGGTATCGGCATCCGTGCGTTTCAAGTTCTGACCGAACATTTCAGCAGCCCAGACAGTGTCTGACGTGCGCACCGAGCGCGCATATTGAAGTCCGTCTTAATCTGGAACTTGGTCACCTCCAGGCTTTGGTGTTGCCCTCAGCTAGCTGATGTTCAGCCCACGCTTTGATCTATATTTGGAGTCCAAGCTGCGTAGCCATTTCCAGAATGTGGCACCAAGCACTAATGCCTTTTGGGTGCGATGAACCGATGATATATATATATATATATATATATATATATATATATATATATATATATATATATATATATAACACCAGTCTCGCATTCGCCACCCTCCGATTACCAGACACGCCCGTTAAGCACTACACCAGCCGTTTAGTCGCCAGCGCTCGAGGGCCATGTCTAATCTAGGGCGGCCGATTATACTTGTCCTCCCACCTCGTGCTCGTGAAAGGATCTATTCCTGTCGGCATGATAAGGTCAGCTGTCATGGCGAGTTTCATAGCCGCCCTCGTCGACCGGCGGCCCGGTCACGGCGCTGCGGCTCCGGTATGGCGGTGCGTTGGCCTGTACATTGGGGTCGTGGTTGTTGTGGTCGGTGTGGTCATTGTGGTCGTTGTGGGGTGGTCATTGTGGTCGTTGTGGTCGTGGTCGTGGTCGTGGTAGTTGTGATCGTTGTAATAATTTTGGTCGTTGTGGTCATTGTGGTCCCCGTGGTCGTTGTGGTCGTGGTCGTTGTGGTCGTGGTCGTTGTGGTCGTTGTCACACCATATAGATGCAGCCAGAATAGGCTTGGCCCACAAATACACCCATACACACACACACACACACACACACACACACACACATATATATATATATATATATATATATATATATATATATATATATATATATATATATATATATCTCTCTATATATATATATATATATATATATCCCCCCCCTCTGCTGGACGACTGTATGCGGTGACAAATGGGTTTCACGGCCAGCAACAATAAGAGGACTGTGATACAGCGTGACACATATACAGCTCGACAATTCCGTATAGTGCGTGTCAGTAAGATATTCGAGCATCATATTTGCAGATGAGCCTGATTTCTGCAGGATTGGTGGCAATTTTGACCGAATCGAGTTGTTTTAAATCCGCATAAACCAAGTGGCCGGCATCATTTCCCACAATCGAAACCCTCTGCCGAATATTGAACACGCGTCCAACATTTGGACTGCTGAACCGAATTGTTTCACTTGCTTATATCTGCATGTTCGTCAAACTTGACCACAGTGATGTGGACGTTTTGATGGAATGCCAGTGAAGCGCAGTGACCGGCGACCCAGTTCCAGGCCTCGGTATGATGCCACCGTCTGTCCACCAGTTCTATGTATCGGTATGATGCCACCGTCTGTCCACCAGTTCTATGTATCGGTATGATGCCACCGTCTGTCCACCAGTTCTATGTATCGGTATGATGCCACCGTCTGTCCACCAGTTCTATGTATCGGTATGATGCCACCGTCTGTCCACCAGTTCTATGTATCGGTATGATGTCGAAGAAGAACCTTGGGTTCTTTTACGACGCATTCAACCGCTAGGTTATATAGCGTCGCCAACCTCTCACGGCGATTGGTCGCGGGTGGACTCGGTAAACGCCTTCGGTTGTGAGATTAGAACCCACAATCTTGCGATCAAGAGTCCGACGCTCTACCAACTGAGCTACTGCGGCCCCCTATCGGTATGATGTCACCGTCGGTCCACCAGTTCCTTTTCCATTGCGTACCGGGTGATGTTGACCTCATCCCTCTACATCCATATCCCGGCACCCCATCCTCGGCCTTCCCGACGTCGAAAATCTAGAGTTTCAAGCTTCTTAGCCGCTCCTCGAACCAACATTGACGTGAGGCGCATGTCGTGCACAAGACATTGTGGACTCAACATGTCGTGCACAAGACACTATGGACCCAACATGTCGTTCACCGGGCGTTATGAACTCATCGTGTCGTTCACACAACAGTATGGACTGAACATGTTTACAAGGCATTATGTAGTCAGTATGCGTTATGCCGCCTTCCACACCATCTCTCACCTGTCGCCATATCTCACTGGTCACCATATCTCACCTGTCACCATATCTCACATGTCACCTGTTACCTGTCACCATCTCTCACCGGTCACCATCCATCACCTGCCACCATCTCTCACCTGTCACCATCCATCACCTGTCACCATCCATCACCTGTCACCATCTATCACCTGTCACTATCTCTCACCTGTCACCATCTCTCAACTGTCACCATCTCTCACCTGTCACCATCCATCACCTATCACCGTCACCTCACATGCCACCATCTCTCACCTGCCACCATCTCTCACCTGTCACTATCACCTCACATGTCACCATCTCTCACCTGTCACTATCACCTCACATGCCACCATCCACCACCTGTCACCATCTCTCACCTGTCACCATCTCTCACCTGTCACCATCTCTCACCTGGCACCATCTCTCACCTGTCACCATCACCTCACATGCCACCACCTCTCACCTGTCACTATCTCTCACCTGTCACCATCCATCACCTGTCACCATCTCTCACCTGTCACCATCTCTCACCTGCCACCATCACCTCACATGTCACCATCTCTCACCTGTCACCATCACCTCACATGCCACCTGTCACCTGTCGCCGCTCTTCGCTCGCCACCAACCGGCACCAGAGATTGTCAATGCCAAATGGCCAACGGAGTCACGTCACAAATCACGAAGGGAGACGAATAGACTAGGGGTAAGTTGCGCGTCTCGCAATAGACAGATTCGGGTTCGGGTCCCACAAGTCGCTACTCTTCGCCCGCGGCCAATCGGCGTGAGAGATTGGCGACGCTACATGACTCAACGGTCGATGTGTCGTAAAACCAATACGCAATCAGCCAAGAAATCACAAAGCAGCAGCAACAGCCTTACGCGTCGTAAGGCAACCGATCAGCCAAGTCTATTTCACAACTTGAAGGCCGTTGTCCATCTGTTGCTCAAGAGTCGGACGAAACTATGAAAAAGATTGTTGGCTTTTAGAGAGAGTACAAAAAGATGGCTACAAAAATAGTTAATGGCATAAGCAACCAGGCATATGAGGAAAGATTGAAGAAATTGAATATGTTTTCACTTTGATATAGAAGGCTGAGAGGAGATCTCATCGAGGTCTTTAAATTTGTCCATGGTCTGGAGAGGGGATGTCTTGGGGAAATGTTTGAATTGAACAGAAATGATGCAATTAGAGGTCATAAATTCAAAATTAAAGTTAACCACAGCAGAGCGAGGTTAAGGCAAACTTTTTTTTTCACCAACAGGGTAGTAGAACACTGGAACCAGCTGCCAGAAAACATTGTCAGTAGCAGCACATTGAACATCTTTAAAAACAGCATAGACAATCATTATAAGAATAGAGGGCTTGCTTTTCAGTATTACAGGGAGGGCTGATTGACAAATTTGGTGGGCAACTGGTTCAGTGTACAGAGTGCAACCAAGAAGGGCCCTTGTGGCTCATAGTTGCAGTAATCTTTTATGTCTTTTATGTCTTTATGAAACCGATCTGGGTGAAGGACTTGCACTCCCATCGTCAACTCCTGCACCCGATGCTACTGGTCTGTTCCTCCCCAAGTGTGTGCTGCTGATGATCTGTGACCTGTGATAATTTCCACCGCTGACCTGTAACCTATACTACTGCTGAACTATGACCTGTGACCTGTAACCTGCAACCTGTGCAACTAGTGACCTGTGACGCTTAACTATGACCCGTGACCTGCAGCCTGGAACCTGTGTCACTACTGACGTGTGGCCTGTGATCTGTAACCGGTGCCACCGCTGATCTGTGACGTGTGATCTGTAACCTGTGCCACCGCTGACCTGTGACGTGTGATCTGTAACCTGTGCCACCGCTGACCTGTGACGTGTGATCTGTAACCTGTGCCACCGCTGACCTGTGGCGTGTGATCTGTAACCTGTGCCACCGCTGACCTGTGGCGTGTGATCTGTAACCTGTGCCACCGCTGACCTGTGACGTGTGATCTGTAACCTGTGCTACCGCTGACCTGTGACGTGTGATCTGTAACCTGTGCCACCGCTGACCTGTGACGTGTGATCTGTAACCTGTGCCACCGCTGACCTGTGGCGTGTGATCTGTAACCTGTGCCACCGCTGACCTGTGACGTGTGATCTGTAACCTGTACCACCGCTGACCTGTGACGTGTGATCTGTAACCTGTGCCACCGCTGACCTGTGGCGTGTGATCTGTAACCTGTGCCACCGCTAACCTGTGACGTGTGATCTGTAACCTGTACCACCGCTGACCTGTGACGTGTGATCTGTAACCGGTGCCACCGCTGATCTGTGACGTGTGATCTGTAACCTGTGCCACCGCTGACCTGTGACCTGTGATCTGCAACCTGTGCCACCGCTGACCTGTGACGTGTGATCTGTAACCTGTGCCACCGCTGACCTGTGACGTGTGATCTGTAACCTGTGCCACCGCTGACCTGTGACGTGTGATCTGTAACCTGTGCCACCGCTGACCTGTGGCGTGTGATCTGTAACCTGTGCCACCGCTAACCTGTGACGTGTGATATGTAACCTGTGCCACCGCTGACCTGTGACGTGTGATCTGCAACCTGTGCCACCGCTGACCTGTGACGTGTGATCTGTAACCTGTGACGTGTGATCTGTAACCTGCGCCGTGTGGTCTGTAACCTGTGCCGTGTGATCTGTAACCTGTGACGTTTGATCGGTAACCTGTGACGATGCTGACCTGTGACCTGTTTTCTGCAACCTGTGACGGTGCTATCCTGCACCCATGTCTTGTCGATCCGTTGATATGTGACATTTTGGCCAGTGAAATTGGTACTTGGTGAAACTGAGACCCATGAACATGCCACCTGTCAACACTCGACCTATTCACTTGATTTCCTGTAACCTGTTCACCCGTATGCTGCTAAGATATCTTTTTGATTGACACCTCACCTGTTGATTCGTAGACCTGTTGACCATTGACCATTGTCACCTTTTTACCTCTGGTATTTTGTCTATTGACCTGCAACCTATGACCTGCGATCTGTGACCTACTCACCCGTTCGTCTGTGGCCTGTTAGCCTTTGACCTGCTGGCCTGTGGCCTGTTAACCGATGACCTGCTGGTCTGTTGACCTGTGACCTGCTGGCCTGTGACCTGTTGGCCTATGACCTGAGGCTTGCTGGCCTGTGACATGTGACCTGTTGGCCTATGACCTGCCGGTCTGTTGACCTGTGGCCTGCTGGCCTGTGACGTGTGACCTGTTGGCGTATGACCTGCTGGTATATGACCTGTGCGCTGCTGGTCTGTGACATGTGACTTGCTGGCCTATGACCTGCTGGCCTGCTACATGTGACCTGTTGGCCTATGATCTGTGGCCTGCTGGCCTGTGACGTGCAACCTGTTGGTCTATGACCTGCTGGCCTATGACCTGTGCCATGCTGGCCTGCATCATGTGACCTGCTGTCTGTGACCTGCGGCATATGACCTGTAACCTGATGGCCTGTGCCCTGCTGGCCTGTGACCTGCTGACTTGTGGTATGTGACCTGTTGGTCTATTACCTGCTGGCCTATGACCTGTGCCCTGCTGGCCTGTGACCCGTCACCTGTTGACCTGCTGACATGTGACCGGGCGGTGTCGACGTTGCAGCGTGGATCATGGGCCGGTTCATGTGCAAGGCGGTCTCCTACGTGCAGGGTGTGTCCGTGTCGGCGTCGGTCAACAGCCTGGTGGCCATCTCACTGGACAGGTGAGCGGCGCTGATACACTGAGACACTGTCACACTGATACACTGGGCCACTGAGACTGTCGGCGTCGGTCAACAGCCTGGTGGCCATCTCACTGGACAGGTGAGCGGCGCTGATACACTGAGACACTGTCACACTGATACACTGGGCCACTGGGACACTGAGGCACTGAGACACTGACACACTGACCCACTGAGACTGTCGGCGTCGGTCAACAGCCTGGTGGCCATCTCACTGGACAGGTGAGCGGCGCTGATACACTGAGACACTGTCACACTGATACACTGGGCCACTGGGACACTGAGCCACTGAGACACTGACACACTGACCCACTGAGACTGTCGGCGTCCGACAACAGCCTGGTGGCCATCTCACTGGACAGGTGAGCGGCGCTGATACACTGAGACACTGTCACACTGATACACTGGGCCACTGGGACACTGAGACACTGCCACACTGATACACTGAGACTGTCGGCGTCGGTCAACAGCCTGGTGGCCATCTCACTGGACAGGTGAGCGGCGCTGATACACTGAGACACTGTCACACTGATACACTGGGCCACTGGGACACTGAGACACTGAGACTGTCGGCGTCGGTCAACAGCCTGGTGGCCATCTCACTGGACAGGTGAGCGGCGCTGATACACTGAGACACTGTCACACTGATACACTGGGCCACTGGGACACTGAGACACTGTCACACTGATACACTGGGCCACTGAGACTGTCGGCGTCGGTCAACAGCCTGGTGGCCATCTCACTGGACAGGTGAGTGGCGCTGACACACTGATACACTGGGCCACTGGGACACTGAAGCACTGAGCACTGAGACACTGACACACTGACCCACTGAGACTGTCGGCGTCCGTCAACAGCCTGGTGGCCATCTCACTGGACAGGTGAGCGGCGCTGGTACACTGAGACACTGTCACACTGATACACTGGGCCACTGGGACACTGATGCACTGAGACACTGACACACTGAGCCACTGAGACTGTCGGCGTCCGACAACAGCCTGGTGGCCATCTCCTGGACAGGTGAGCGGCGCTGATACACTGAGACACTGTCACACTGCTACACTGGGCCACTGGGACACTGAGCCACTGAGACTGTCGGCGTCGGTCAACAGCCTGGTGGCCATCTCACTAGACAGGTGAGCGGCGCTGATACACTGAGACACTGTCACACTGATACACTGGGCCACTGGGACACTGAGGCACTGAGACACTGTGACACTGAGATGCTGAGACTGTCGGCGTCCGTCAACAGCCTGGTGGCCATCTCACTGGACAGGTGAGCGGCGCTGATACACTGAGACACTGTCACACTGATACACTGGGCCACTGGGACACTGAGCCACTGAGACTGTCGGCGTCGGTCAACAGCCTGGTGGCCATCTCACTAGACAGGTGAGCGGCGCTGATACACTGAGACACTGTCACACTGATACACTGGGCCACTGGGACACTGAGGCACTGAGACACTGTGACACTGAGATGCTGAGACTGTCGGCGTCCGTCAACAGCCTGGTGGCCATCTCACTGGACAGGTGAGCGGCGCTGATACACTGAGACACTGTCACACTGATACACTGGGCCACTGACACACTGACCCACTGAGACTGTCGGCGTCCGTCAACAGCCTGGTGGCCATCTCACTGGACAGGTGAGTGGCGCTGATACACTGGAGACACTGTCACACTGATACACTGGGCCACTGAGACTGTCGGCGTCCGACAACAGCCTGGTGGCCATCTCACTGGACAGGTGAGCGGCGCTGATACACTGAGACACTGTCACACTGATACACTGGGTCACTGGGACACTGATACACTGACACACTGACCCACTGAGACTGTCGGCGTCCGTCAACAGCCTGGTGGCCATCTCACTGGACAGGTGAGTGGCGCTGATACACTGAGACACTGTCACACTGATACACTGGGCCACTGGGACACTGAGGCACTGAGACACTGACACACTGGCCCACTGAGACTGTCGGCGTCCGTCAACAGCCTGTGGCCATCTCACTGGACAGGTGAGCGGCGCTGATACACTGAGACACTGTCACACTGATACACTGGGCCACTGGGACACTGACCCACTGAGACTGTCGGCGTCCGACAACAGCCTGGTGGCCATCTCACTGGACAGGTGAGTGGCGCTGGTACACTGAGCCACTGTTACACTCATACACTGGGCCACTGGGACACTGAGGCACTGAGACACTGACACACTGACCCACTGAGTCTGTCGGCGTCCGACAACAGCCTGCACAGGTGAGTGACGCTGATATACTGAGACACTGTCACACTGATACACTGGGCCACTGGGACACTGAGCCACTGAGACACTGACACACTGACCCACTGAGACTGTCGGCGTCCGACAACAGCCTGGTGGCCATCTCACTGGACAGGTGAGTGGCGCTGATAAACTGAGACACTGAGACACTGACACACTGGGCCACTGGGACACTGACACTGAGCCACTGAGACTGTCGGCGTCCGGCAACAGCCTGGACAGGTGAGTGGCGCTGATACACTGAGACACTGTCACACTGCTACACTGGGCCACTGGGACACTGAGACACTGAGACTGTCGGCGTCGGTCAACAGCCTGGTGGCCATCTCACTGGACAGGTGAGCGGCGCTGATACACTGAGACACTGTCACACTGATACACTGGGCCACTGGGACACTGAGACACTGAGACACTGACACACTGACCCACTGAGACTGTCGGCGTCCGTCAACAGCCTGGTGGCTATCTCACTGGACAGGTGAGCGGCGCTGATATACTGAGACACTGTCACACTCATACACTGGGCCACTGGGACACTGAGACACTGAGACACTGACACACTGACCCACTGAGACTGTCGGCGTCCGTCAACAGCCTGGTGGCCATCTCACTGGACAGGTGAGCGGCGCTGATATACTGAGACACTGTCACACTGATACACTGGGCCACTGAGACTGTCGGCGTCGGTCAACAGCCTGCGGCCATCTCACTGGACAGGTGAGCGGCGCTGATACACTGGAGACACTGTCACATTGATACACTGGGCCACTGAGACTGTCGGCGTCCGACAACAGCCTGCGGCCATCTCACTGGACAGGTGAGCGGCGCTGATACACTGAGACACTGTCACACTGATACACTGGGCCACTGAGGCTGTCGGCGTCCGACAACAGCCTGGTGGCCATCTCACTGGACAGGTGAGTGGCGCTGATACACTGAGACACTGTCACACTGATACACTGGGCCACTGGGACACTGAAGCACTGAGCACTGAGACACTGACACGCTGACCCACTGAGACTGTCGGCGTCGGTCAACAGCCTGGTGGCCATCTCACTGGACAGGTGAGCGGCGCTGATACACTGAGACACTGACACACTGACCCACTGAGACTGTCGGCGTCCGTCAACAGCCTGGTGGCCATCTCACTGGACAGGTGAGTGGGGCTGATACACTGAGACACTGTCACACTGATACACTGGGCCACTGGGACACTGAAGCACTGAGCACTGAGACACTGAGACACTGAGACTGTCGGCGTCCGACAACAGCCTGGTGGCCATCTCACTGGACAGGTGAGCGGCGCTGATACACTGAGCCACTGTCACACTGATACACTGGGCCACTGGGACACTGAGCCACTGAGACACTGACACACTGACCCACTGAGACTGTCGGCGTCCGACAACAGCCTGGTGACCATCTCACTGGACAGGTGAGCGGCGCTGATACACTGAGACACTGTCACACTGATACACTGGGACACTGAGACACTGAGACACTGGACACACTGACCCACTGAGACTGTCGGCGTCCGACAACAGCCTGGTGGCCATCTCACTGGACAGGTGAGCGGCGCTGATACACTGAGACACTGTCACACTGATACACTGGGACACTGATACACTGATACACTGGACACACTGACCCACTGAGACTGTCGGCGTCGGTCAACAGCCTGGTGGCCATCTCACTGGACAGGTGAGCGGCGCTGATACACTGAGACACTGTCACACTGATACACTGGGACACTGAGACACTGAGACACTGACACACTGACCCACTGAGACTGTCGGCGTCGGTCAACAGCCTGGTGGCCATCTCACTGGACAGGTGAGCGGCGCTGATACACTGAGACACTGTCACACTGATACACTGGGCCACTGAGACTGTCGGCGTCGGTCAACAGCCTGGTGGCCATCTCACTGGACAGGTGAGTGGCGCTGATACACTGAGACACTGTCACACTGATACACTGGGCCACTGGGTCACTGAGGCACTGAGACACTGACACACTGACCCACTGAGACTGTCGGCGTCCGTCAACATCCTGGTGGCCATCTCACTGGACAGGTGAGTGGCGCTGATACACTGAGACACTGGGACACTGACACACTGACCCACTGAGACTGTCGGCGTCCGACAACAGCCTGGTGGCCATCTCACTGGACAGGTGAGTGGCGCTGATAAACTGAGACACTGTCACAGTGATACACTGGGCCACTGGGACACTGAGGCACTGAGACACTGACACACTGACCCACTGAGACTGTCGGCGTCCGTCAACAGCCTGGTGGCCATCTCACTGGACAGGTGAGTGGCGCTGATAAACTGAGACACTGTCACACTGATACACTGAGTCTGTCGGCGTCCGACAACAGCCTGGGGCCATCTCACTGGATAGGTGAGCGGCGCTGATAAACTGAGACACTGTCACACTGATACACTGGGCCACTGGGTCACTGAGGCACTGAGACACTGACACACTGACCCACTGAGACTGTCGGCGTCCGTCAACATCCTGGTGGCCATCTCACTGGACAGGTGAGTGGCGCTGATACACTGAGACACTGGGACACTGACACACTGACCCACTGAGACTGTCGGCGTCCGACAACAGCCTGGTGGCCATCTCACTGGACAGGTGAGCGGCGCTGATACACTGAGACACTGTCACACTGATACACTGGGCCACTGAGACTGTCGGCGTCCGACAACAGACTGGACAGGTGAGCGGCGCTGATACACTGAGACACTGTCACACTGATACACTGACCCACTGAGACTGTCGGCGTCGGTCAACAGCCTGGTGGCCATCTCACTGGACAGGTGAGCGGCGCTGATACACTGAGACACTGTCACACTGATACACTGGGCCACTGAGACTGTCGGCGTCGGTCAACAGCCTGGGGGCCATCTCACTGGACAGGTGAGCGGCGCTGATACACTGAGACACTGTCACACTGATACACTGGGCCACTGAGACTGTCGGCGTCCGACAACAGCCTGGTGGCCATCTCACTGGACAGGTGAGTGGCGCTGATACACTGAGACACTGTCACACTGATACACTGGGCCACTGAGAATGTCGGCGTCGGTCAACAGCCTGGTGGCCATCTCACTGGACAGGTGAGCGGCGCTGATACACTGAGACACTGTTACACTGATACACTGGGCCACTGAGACACTGAGACACTGTCGGCGTCCGACAACAGCCTGGTGGCCATCTCACTGGACAGGTGAGCGGCGCTGGTACACTGAGACACTGTCACACTGATACACTGGGCCACTGGGTCACTGAGCCACTGAGACACTGACACACTGACCCACTGAGACTGTCGGCGTCCGACAACAGCCTGGACAGGTGAGCGGCGCTGATACACTGAGACACTGTCACACTCATACACTGGGCCACTGGGACACTGGGCCACTGGGACACTGATGCACTGACCCACTGAGACTGTCGGCGTCCGGCAACAGCCTGGACAGGTGAGTGACGCTGATACACTGGGACACTGTCACACTGACACACTGGGCCACTGGGACACTGAAGCACTGAGCACTGAGACACTGACACACTGACCCACTGAGACTGTCGGCGTCCGACAACAGCCTGGACAGGTGAGTGACGCTGTACACTGGGACACTGTCACCTGACACCGACACCGGGCCACGGGACGCGATACACTGGGACACTGATACACTGGGACACCGAAACACTGAGATGCTGAGACACTGTGACACAGAGACACTGAGACAATGAGACACTCGGACACTGGAATACTGAATCACTGAGCCACTGACACATATATCCTGATACACTGATATACTGAGACACTGTGACACTGGGATACTGAAACACTGATAAAGTGAGGCACTGAGATATTGGAATACTGAAACACTGAGAAACTGAAGCACAGACACTTGCACACTGAGACACTGAAACACTGGAGAACCGAAACACTGACACACTGAAGCAACACTGAGACACTGAAAAGCTGAAACACTGAGATACTGAAACACTGAAACACACTAACGAATGCGACGCCGTTGAGCCTGTTGCACTGCTAAAGTGTGGTGACGCCGACACAGTGGTGTCACTGAACATGTCCACCTGAAGCTATGATGCGACTGCAACCATGGTGATACTAAATGCGTGGTGCCACTGAAAATGCACTGCACTAGGCCTACGGCGCTAATCAACGTGTGTGGCTGTTAAGCTCGGGTGCTATTGGAACTTGAATAGTAAAAGCCTGTTACTAATACTGAGATTTTGGCACTATGATTCTGGAACTGCATTACAGGAGCCTTGCTACTGACACTACCCTACTAAACATCCATGCTGCTTATGCATAGGCACATGTCTATGTATATACATATATATATATATATATATATATATATATATATATATATATATATATATATAAAAAAAAAAAAATAAATATATATATATATAACAGACAGAAACAGGCGGACAGACACACAGACACACAGACCAAACACATACAGACATACAGACAGACAGATATACAGACAGACAGACAGACAGACAGACAGACAGACAGACAGACAGACAGACAGACATACAGACAGAAGAAGAAGACAACAGACAACAGAAGACAGACAGACAGACAGACAGACAGACAGACAGACAGACAGACAGACAGACAGACAGACAGACAGACAGACAAACAGACAGACAGACAACAGACAGACAGACAGACAGACAGACAGACAGACAACAGACAACAGACAACAGACAACAACAACAACAACAGAAACAGAGAACAGAGAGAGGCATCATTGTACCAAGCGCAGACCACCAGGGGCTACTGCAATGGGACGGCTGTCGACACTGCGCACTCCTCTGAGACGGCCACACATGTACAGGTAACACATTCGGGCGTAAGAATACGGACGGTCGTTTGTGCATGTGTTTCGTTTCATAAACATTATATTTAGATCAGAGCAATGCGAGGTTGCCAATGTTTAGTGCGAAGAGTCCGAAAATCCCTGCATTCGCAATGGTGAAGTTCGGCTTTAGTTATAAATGAACACCCATGTGGGCATTAATTATGGTTGACGTAGTGGTATGCTCATACTTAATTATATGATATATTTAGTTATGATTAGTAGTCAGTTATGATTAGTAATTCCATGAAGTGTCGCTAAGCCCTTTGATGATGTTATGCATCGCGATATATAAATACGAAACGCTTCGTTATCCATACGGATGTGATGTTATCTACGCGTATGTGATGTTATCTACACGGATGTGATACTCATCTGGCTTCAGAGACACTATACATATTCACCGCTGGTTATGCACCAGCAATCGGCCTTGTGGTTACGCATAGACAACGAAGACTGTGCTATTTATGATTACTTCTCATCCATACAATACCATGAGGAATTGCTTCTCGCCGCGGTGTTAGCCCAGCTGGCAGAGCGCTGATCCGGGGACTGGGTCGGATCTGCCCCGACGAGGCGGGTCTACTTCTCCCTGGGCTGCCGTTTCAGTACATATCTACCAGACACACAGCAAAGTGTACTCATAGTAATTTCAGATTTTATGGAATTTGGTCTGGGGCAATCTACAGCTTCATTATCGTATTGTAAATTGTCGGCTCGATTCCACCCACAACTTTTGTGTTAGAGGTAATACAATTTTCAAAATTAAATTTTTTTTTACACATATTTGAAACTATAACATTTCTTTTGACCTTGTCCTGGTGAGTTCGACCCCACCTGGCACAGATCCATGGCGGTGCCGCTGGGTGCGGGCTATTTGGGCCATTTGGACGTGTCTCGAGCCGCGCCATTGCCCGCCGTCGGGCTCGATCGGATCGAAGCATTCCTCAGGCCTGATTGATCCACACCATCGACTGCATCTCAAGGCTGTCGGCCTGCGTCGGCGACGGCGGCGTCAGGCTCTGGCTGGCCGCGAGTCCCGCCGTTGATGTCATACGTCGGCACGAGACCCGGGGGAGTTCTGGCGGAGCTGGGCCGCTCGCGCCAGCCGGGCGACAGTGGCGATTGGCCGCCGGCCAGGGACGGAAGTGGGCGGGGCCGGCGCCGACGCCCCAGGCGTCGTAACGTCGTTACCGAGCGTGGTGACGCGACCGGCCGACCGGTCGGCGGGTCGGCGGGTCACGTGCGCCGGGTCGATGGTCACGGCCGGTCAGCCGGCGTGTTGGTCACAGCTGGGGGGGCGGCAGAGCTGCCGAACTGGCGGTCCGTCGACCGCTCCGGCACCCGGAACAGCACCCGGGACTGCGCCGGGTACAGCACCCGGAACAGCACCGGAACAGCATCCGAGACCGCCGGGACTGCCCCGGGACTGCGCCGGGTACAGCCGACTGCCGGGACTGCCGGGGACTGCCGAGACTGCCCTGGGACTGCCGGGACTGCGCCGGGACTGCCGGGACAGCGGGACTGCCGGGACTGCTCCGGGACTGCCGGAACAGCACCCGGGACTGCCGGAACAGCACCCGGGACTGCCGGGACTGCTGGGACTGCCGGGACTGCGCCGGGACTACCGGGACTGCCGGGACTGCCGGGACTGCCTGGATTGTCCCGGGACTGCCGGGACTGCGGGGACTGCTTCGGGACTGCCTGAACAGCACCCGGTACAGCCGGGACTGCCGGGACTGCCGGGGACTGCCGCGACTGCGCCGGGACTGCCGGGACTGCCGGGGACTGCCGCGACTGCGGCACTGCCGCACTGCTGCGACTGCCGGGACTGCCGGGACTGCCAGGACTGCCGCGACTGCGCCAGGACGCCGGGACTGCGCCGGGACTGCCGGGGCTGCCCAGGGACTGCCGGGACTGCGCCGGGACTGCCGCGACTGCGCCAGGACTGCCGCGACTGCCGCGACTGCCGGGACTGCCGCGGTGGGACAAGGAGGCGGTCGGCTTGCCACTGTTGCCATGCAACGCTGGTGGTGATCGATGGCGAAAAAACCGCCCTTCATGGCCGAGTTTCGTTTACGGAGCTCCAGGAAGTTGGCATTGTCATGCTGTAGCGGCTGTTGTCAACTGGTCAATTTCGACCTAGGTAGGCGTGGGCTGGCTGGAGTCGAACGCAGGACCTGGTGAGAGCAATTTGGCGATGGGGAGGGGTGGAGGTGGGGGAGGGGGTGCCCGTCGGTGACTACGAGGCTAAAGTAATTATATATATATATATATATATATATGTGTGTGTATAATGTGTATATATATGTATACATACATATACATACAGAAATGGCTATTGCCCATATCGGAGTCGAGAATTGACCAAGCCGTCCTCAAACGACACCCTTTGACTCTGCTCAATCCCCAAGATGCCACTTGGTGATTTACGGTATGGACACACTTTTCAGAACTGCCAGTCGCGAAATAATGTCTCCATTCTGCCAATATGAAACTCATTTCTTGGATGGATTTCATCATGCTCAGCTCGTCAGATTCGTCGCTCCAAAGTCGGTTGGCAACCTGGCTTTGGAGCAGGGTCGGATACAGGGCGGGTGCACTTGTGCGCATGGAATTGTGCACACGCATTGTCCTCGTGGAAGAGCGGCGACATGTGATCGAGAGAGGGTGTTGCGCGGGACTCCAGGCGCACTGCCTCCGCTCAACGGATTTTGAAGCCCAATGCGCCCCTCTCAGAAGAAAAAGGCACCCTTTCAGAATGCTCGAGTCTACCGCCACCTCCGAGCTCAACGAACTTCCAGTCGAAGGCGCCTCGCCGGGACTTGGCGCTCTCATATAAAGTGCTGGATTGCTGCTTTAGAAGCAACATCCGGCTTCCGAGTTCCACTATTACTTCAAGGTATCCATTCGATGGGGTCTGTCAAGTGTGTGACGTAGAAATTAAATACGGGCAAACGATGTCACATCAGCTCGTCTGCAGCCTCACAGTGACGCTCGGCGATTTCGGTTACATTCTGCTCACGTATCGCTACGTCAGCGTCCGAAGCCACGGTCAGAAGTCTTGTTTGTTTTTGTTGTTCACACACACTTTCTTACCTTTTTTTGCTTCAACCACTCGGCCATCCCCGCCCCCAAGGTCAGAAGCAGATCTTGTCGGTGATGCCAGCACCCGTTGCGCCGGATAACTGGGATGATTATTCCACGCACAGGTCATGGTAGTTCTCTGGGATGTTCTGTGTCGCGGTGCAGGTTTTTCGCCCTGTTCGTGCATTGGGAATATGATTTAATATGACGCAACACAGGCGCATGCATGCAGTTTGTGATGCAAACGTCGGCTCGGTGAAGTATCAAGCTAAGATCAGCCACTGCTAGTACCATAGAACACGGGGTCCTGAAATCGTCTAATTGTGCGACGAAATTTACATGGATAGCTTCTCAGGTTGGAATGTCTCCGACAAGTACAAATCTGACAACATTTCCTCATCAAGCCGCTTCAAACACTCATTTGCATCCGCAGTTACCCACACCAATTACCGCATCTTCCGAATCACCGCACCAATCACCAATTACCGCATCATGTTCTACCGAATACCCACGCTAATTATCGCATCCGCCGATGCCGCCAGCTTTGCGGTAGCTCTCCTGCTATCTTACGAATTTCATCTGTGCCCTGGTGACCGTTCCGACCACCTGGCAACTGGAGGTTCCGCAGCTCCAGCTGCAACTTTCCACACCCCACCCGCCACACATCACACCACGAGGGCGTTGCCCGGACATACCCGTCGTCCTCGAGGTGAGACCAATCTGGGTGAGAGATCGGCGACGCTACATGACTCAACTGTCGATGTGTCGTAAACCAAAACCAACAACCAGCTGACAACTGGTGGACTGAGGCGTGTGGAATGGCTATCAGCGCTCGCAAGCGAGCCCGTACAAAAATTAAGTAGGCATAGCAAACTGACCAATATGCTAGAGTTCCGGCAGGCTGAGCACTGGACCGACGTACCGTGCGTGTTGCGAAACGCACGTCCTGACGAACATGCATAAGCGGACCGAGTCGAACCGCATCGGCATCCGAAGTGCGGTTCCGTATTCAAAGGATTTCGGGGAAGTTATCCTCGGCTCCACTGCCAGTTCTTGGCATTGGAAGTAATATGATAGCGGATCCGGGCGATGTAGCCAATTCTATTACACATGTCGTTGCAAAGCGCAGTGGACCTACTGACCCAACTTTCCTGCAACACCGTGTCCGGTATCATAGGAAAGAGATAAGTTATGTTATATCAGAACAACTTGTCTACAATTTACCGTTTACCCAAATGCCGAACTGAAAAAAAAAAAAAAAAAAAAAAAAAAAAAAACTCTGCAATTAGTAGTTTGAAGAGCGTGTTCGAATAACCAGATAGAGTGCAAATTTCGAAGCATTCACCGGCGTGCCCAAGATGTACACTTCTCACGATGTTAAGCATAATTTGAGACAGGTGATGCTTTCCACCAACCTGGCGGAAGGCAATCATATACCACTGTTGAAGCTGAGAAAATAGCGGCGACGACCCCAATGCTTACCGCTAAATGACCTCGTAGTCGGCGCGCCGTTAAACCCAACCCTGATGATTATCGTCCAATATCTTTTTTTGTAAATAAATTTAATCCCAGTTGTTGCTGGGGGTGGGCTTGAGGAACTAGGGTTCTGTTGCTAAGCAGAGCTTGTTGTGTGAACCCTGGCCCCACCACCCGATCCATGAACTCCAGTTCAACGGCAGAATTTAGACCGAAAGTTTAACGTGCCGCCAATGGACCGACACGGCCGCCTGGTAGCTAGTTCCCGGCCTTATCGGGCCAGCTGCCAACTGGCACTCCCGCCAGGGGGCTAAATGCGAGCGAGCGAAGCGACTCGAACCCTGTGTTGCCAGGACGGGGCAGACCGGTGCGGGCGAGCGCTCTAACCAACTGGAGCTACCGGGGCCGTTATCATTGACGTCATCATTGAGTAAATTAATGGTTGACCTCTGGGTTACTTGGTTCTCAGAGGACCAGCATGTTTTGTAACGAATAGTGCGGCTTTCGAACAAAAAACTAATTTCAATAGACCGAGTTTTAAGGCTTCACACTGTAGTTCGTATATCTTTACCGGAAACACAAACATTTTAAAGCCATGTTTTCAATATTAAGAGAGCTTTTGTCACTGCTTGGAGATGCTGCACTCTGCAGACGATTCATC